>CBVK0102397828.1:0-11276 GCA_900067695.1 Picea abies
AAGGTTGAATCAAATCATTCAGACACTTGTTTTTTAGAGGTGTTGATCTAACTTTGATAGTCTGTGTAGACTTGTTTGTTTGTGAATTAGTTTTCATGATTGATAAAGGATATTGTGCAGAGTCGAATGGGCAACAATCTGTGGCAAGTTGAGCCATCTTTTAGAGTTTAGTTTTGGTTTTTTGTCATAGGTCCTATTGTATGTTCCATCAGGAATGTATAAGTTTGACTTTGGTCCAAGATTTATGTATGAGATTTTGTAAAGAAAATGACACTTTGGTCAATTGAAATGAAATAAAGGATTGCTTTATGTCTCATCTATCTTGATTATCATCTTGGTGTCTTTACTTGTGTTCTTACATTTATTTCAGCAATTGTTATATTCAGAAAATTACATAAAAAGTGAATTTCCAACAAGCTCTTACATTTATTTCAGCAATTGTTATATTCAGAAAATTACATAAAAAGTGAATTTCCAACAAGCTTTTTGTTGATAAAAGACTAGCCTAAGCACTCGTAATTAATCCTTGTGTGTTAGGATGTTATTTTTGTTGGCTATAAACATAGGGTGATATTTTTGTCTACTTTTCTTTAGCCAAGTAAAGTTTTAAAATGCTTAAGTAAGATCATTTCATATCTTTTCCTCAACACATGGTTATTTGGTCAGGAGTTGGAACCTACTATGATTCACTGTGACAATCAAAGTTTTATAACACTCTCAGAGAACTCAATGTTTCATGATAATTCGAAACACATTAAGATTAGATACCACTTCATCAGAGACAAGGTGCAGAAGGGAGCTATGAAGCAACAATACATTTCCACAGAAGAGAAGATTGCAGATATCCTCACCAAAGCCCTAATGAATGGAAAATTTGTATACTTCAGAGGTAAGCTAGGAGTGGTGAAGAATACATCCATCGGTAAGAGGGAGTGTTGATTTTTTTAGTTTCTATACGCATTCCCACTAGAGGCCAAGGTGTCAATCATGTGGTAATTTTCATTGGAACCAGTTTTAAATTTTGTTTTAGTGAAATTGACCTCAAAATGAGGCTAGGGCCTCATGGGAAAGTTGATGGGATTTGTGGGCTTGTGTGGGGGTGTCACACCCACAAAGAGGATTAAAATATTTTAATTAATTGTTGATTGTATGAAGGGCTCCTAAAATGACTCATTGGACTCCTATATAAAGAAGAGATTTCACTGTGACTTTACACAATTGTGCTAAGGAGTATGGAAATCATTTTAGGGAGACTTTTACACCTAGGCAATCTGACCTAGGTTTTCTGGATTATAATGCACAAGTGAGGAAGGATGCATGTGGAAGAAAATTGGGTTTTTGAGATTATACACAATTTTCACGAAGGTGAACCACGTATATACACAGATTGCAGAAGGACGGATTGCATATAGGGCATACATGATTGGCAGTGGAGAAAAAAACATATATCTGTAGGTTTTCAGTTGGTGAATCACATGTCTGATTTTCTATGGGCAGCTAGAGATCTGTACATGCTGACAGGTGATGTCAACAGGTCATATAGGTAGTCTACAACAAATTCTTGGGAAAATAAGATTTCTAGAATATTTGTTGAGTTTTGGTTTTCTGATTTGTATGGTTATTGGAGGACAAGGTTGTTCTCAATTTTGGTGACTTTGGAGGACAAGGTTGTTCTCAATTTTGGTGACTTTGGAGGACATGGTTGTCCTCATATTTTGGTGATATTGTATTGGGTGACTTTGGAGGACATGGTTGTCCTCATATTTTGGTGATATTGTATTGGCTGGGAGGGCTAGTTTTTCCCTCAGGATTTGTGATGTTACCAAGATTACATAAATGAAATTGTGTCTCATGTGTATTAGTGATTCATCTCTGATCTTTGTTGTTTCTGCTACATATGTTTTTAGTCAATAATTTTCAGTGTAAAATTGTTCAGTGATAACAACTAGGATTTTACTGTTAGTTCACTAGGAAAGCAATTTTTAGTTCTGAAAATTAGTCACATAGAATTGCATGTGAAAATTGACAAAGGAGGAGGTCAAAGGTATACATGTCAGCATGAGAAATGTTGAGACATAGTCTAATGGAAGAAGAGGTAGACGAGAGCCTATAACTATGAGAATCATGCAGAGAGAAGTGTAGATATATAAGACAAATAATGAGAAGATTATGAAAGATTGGGAAGATATACTTAAAATTATGAATATGTTGTAGAGGGAGGCCGATAAATACTCTGGCACAAAGAAAGAAGCTAGTGCTAGACAAGTGAAATCATCTATATCCCATAGCAGAAGTATTGATCATGGGAATGATAGGCAGTCAAGGAGTATGAGTATGCACCACCATTCCCTAGAGCAATGCACTAGGATATCTCGTGCAAGTTCAAGTCCAGGGAGTAGCCCAAGTGTGTCTCATGTTAGGAGGAAGATAAGAAGTCCTAAGTAAAACATTTTGCAAGGTGAAATCAGGAATATCAAACCACCAAATTTTAATGGTGATGATAGAAAGGAAGGAGAGGTTGAGGCATTGATGTTGGAAATGAAGAAATATTTTGAGCTGCATGATTACCCCTTGAGGGAAGAAACATGATTTACATGCTACCACATGCAAGGAAATGAAACCATGTGGTGGGATCATCTTAAGAAAGGAAAGCACCTTGATGAGAAGAAGGTCTCATGGAGGAAATTCAAAGTATATTTCCAAGGGAAATATTTGTAAGAGCATTACTAAGAAAGGAATATGAAATATTCTTTGAACTTGAGTTGGGAAGCATGACAATGAATGAATATGAGAAGGGGTTATTTGAGTTGTTGGAGTATGTTGGCTTCATAAATGATGAGAAGGTCAAAATAAAAATATTTTTGAGTGGGTTACCCTATTTCTACATCCACAAGAAACACCATGAGAACCCAAAGCCTTTGGAGGAGGCTATAAGGAGATAAAAACATCTTTATGAGTAGATTTGAGGGAAGCCAGTTTTCCAAAAATCTTGGAATGACAAGATGAAGGGTAAAAAGGAGCAAAGATAGAGAGGTTTTAATCCACCATTTTTGAGAAATAATTCATAAACAAATCAACAAGGACAATCAATCCAAAATGAGCCCTGGATGGTAGATTCATTTGGGAAAGGCCAAGGAAACAACCTATACAATGTTGGAGATGTGAGAGTAATCAATTATATATGGACTTACCTCATAAAGGAGAAACAATGAGGACTGTCCAGAACATTTAGGAGGATGAAATAGTGGAATACATGGGAGGAAACATGACAAGGATCTATGTAGCATTAGACAAAAATAAAGTAGAATATCAATCGCACATGATTGAAGTGGAAGGTAAGATTGACAACTAGCCCATAACAATTTTAATTGATCCTAGAGCTAGCCATAGTTACATAAGCTTTAACATTGTTGAAAATTTTCACTTGCAAAGGGGTAAGCATAAGAAATATTTGTTAGTTTAGTTAGCCACAGGGAATAAGAGGAAAATCAATGAGCTGGTTAAAGATTGTCCAATAGACATAAATGGACTCAGCACAAAGGTATATGTAAACATCATACCATTGGGTTCATATGGTTGTTTGATTGGAATGGGTTGGTTGGAAAAACACCATGTTGTCCTATTTTGTTACAACAAGACAAACATTTTTCTTGATGAAGAGGGGCAACAAGGCAAGGTTCTAGGCATTCCAAGAGCTGTAGTTCTTAGAGAAATTCCAACTATGTAGTTGAAATGTTTTTCAAGAAGGGATGTCAAATTTTTGCAGCACCTATGGAAGAGGCATCCAAAGATAAAATTGCAAGCATTGAAGACCATATAGTCTTTATGGATTTTGGAGATGTTTTTGGGAATATTTTAGGATTTCCACCAAAGAGAGACATTGATTTCTTATTTATTTGGTTCCAGGATCTTCCCCAATGTCGAAGACACCTTACAGAATGGACACACCAGAATCGAAAGAGTTGCATATGAAACTTGAAGAGATGTTAAATAAGGGGTATATATTCCCAATTGCTTCATCTTGGAGGACCCTAGTTCTTTTTTTGAAGAAGAAATATGGAACCTTAAGGTTGTGTATTGATTTCAAGAAACTAAATAAGGTCACCATAAAGAACAAATATCCTTTGCCAAGGATTGATGTTCTATTTGATCAACTGAAAGGTGTAAGAATATTTTCAAAGATTGACTTGAGCTCAAGTTAATATCATCAAGTGAGGATAAAGGAAGAATATATCAACATTATAAAATTCATAACAAGATATTGGCATTATGAATTCATGGTAGTTCCATTTGGGCTATCAAATTCTCCAAAAATTTTCATGTGCCTGGTGAATGGAGTGTTCAGGGAATACATATACAAGTTTGTGATTTTATTCTTAGATGATATACTCATCTATTCAGAGACATAAGAGGAACATGAGAAACATTTGAGAATGGTGATAAAAGTTTCAAGAGAGCATAAGTTTTATTCCAAGCTAAGTAAGTGCACCCTTTATCAAAAGAAGATTCATTACTTGGGTCATATTATTTCAACAGATGGGATAACAATTTACCCCAAGAATATAGAAGTCGTTAGAGGATGGTTAGTGCCAAAAAGTGTGACAGAGGTCACATCATTCTTGGATCATGTCGGTTATTATGAATATTCATAAAATGATTCTCAAATATTGCAATCTCAATCACTTATTTGCAAAATAACGAAGTGAAATTTGAATGGACTTCCAAGTGTGAAGAGAGTTTTCAACAAATGAAATAAATTTTGACTAGTGCACCTATATTGAATATTGCATACCTCAATGAATACTTTGTTGTGTGCATGGATGCGTGCAAGGTCTAGGTGGAGTCCTCACACAAAAGGATCATGTGGTATGCTATGAGTCCCAAAATTTAAAAGAGCTTTGAAAGAATTATACTACCCATGATCTAGAATCAACAACCATTGTTCATGCACTAAAAATGTGGAAAAATTACCTCATGGGGAGAATATTTGAGCTAAATACAAACTACTTTGGTTTGAAACATTGGTTTGGACAACCCACATTAAATTCCAAACAAAGTAGATGGGTCAAATTTCTTACTAAATATGACTATGAAATTAAGCATATTAAAGGAAAAGAAGATCAGGTGGTTGAAACACTAAGTAGAAGATCCCATGATATGAATATTGCAGCCATTAGCATGTACAAATTTGATTTAAAAGACAAAATTATTGAAGAAACATATTTAGATCATCACTATTTGAAATTAAAAGAAACATTGCAACAAGACAATTTACAACAAAAATTTAAATATTGTGAGTTGCGGGAGGATGGGATCCTCATGTACAAAGACAAAGTATATGTGTCTAATTGTAGTGATCTGAAAAATACAGTGATGAGAGAAATGCACAATGTGCCATCTCCTAGACACCCGTGATATAATAAGTCAATTGCAGTTGTGTGGAGCCAATACTTTTGGCCCAGAATGAAGAAATAAGTGATTAATTACATAGTTATATGTATAGAGTGTCAGAAGGTGAAGAATGAGCATAGACATCCAGTTGGATTGCTATAGCCATTTCCAATTCTAGAATGGAAGTGGGAGGTAGTTAAAGTTTATTTTATTACAAAGTTTCCAAGAATAGTGAAGCAACATGATTCTATCATGGTTGCAGTGGACAAATTGACTAAGGTGCATATTTTATTCTAGTAAAGACTACACACAAGGCAACAAACATTGTAGAGATCTACATGAAATTAGTTTTTAGAATATATGGATTTTCCAAGACAATAGTTTCAGATATAAATCCCAAATTCACATCCAATTTCTATAAAGGTTTGATTAAAGGATTTTGGATAAATTTAAATCTCAGTACAATATATCACCCATAATTAGATGGGAAAATAGAGAGGACCAATAGAATAATTGAAGGCATGATCACAATGTATGTGATTGACCAACCATCAAAGCGGGAAGATTGCATCCACTTAGTTGAATTTGTTTACAATAATGGGTATCAAGCCTCATTAAAAATGATCCCATTTGAAAAATTATATGGAAGGAAGTATAACACACCAGTGAGTTGGGATAATCCAACAGATAGATTTGTTTATTGGGTCAGATTTGTTGAATGCAATGGAAGAGAAAATGATAAAGATCAAGTGGACTTTAAAGGTTGTCCAAGATAGGAAGAAAATTTATGCAGACAAGAATAGATTTTTAAGATACTTTAAAGTGGACGAACATGTATTTTTAAAAGTGAAAGCGAAAAGAAGTTTGCTAAGATTGGGATGCTGCCCAAAGTTGGCAACAAGATATTGTGTTCCTTTTGATATCTTAGAAAATATAAGACCAATTTCATACATGATAGCATTATCTACATCCATGAGAGTGCATAGTGTATTTCATGTCTCTTTATTAGAGAAATATTTCTCTGACTCTAACCACATAATTGATTGGACTGTGATCCAGGTGGAACATGAAGGGGATTTCCTGATGGAACCAATTCACATCTTGGACCATAAAGTCAAAGTGATTAGGAACAAATCCATAGGGCTTGTAAAGGTTTAGTGAACCTACTATGGTCCTGAAGACACTACATGGGAGAATGAGGACACTATGCAGGAGGAATACCCGTAAAATTTTGACAATTTTAAAGATAACAAAATATAAGAATGCAAGACTCAATTTTGGGAAACTAAAATTCTAGAACCACATCTCATATTCCTAGTTAACCTGCACCGGAGGCCCTGATAAAAGCATGGTACATTCCAATGGACTGAGAGCAGTGAAGGGGGTACATTCCTTGGGTCAACATGTTAGGAGAAATATAAGATCATGGTGGGAGCTACTATTGGAGTTGTGAAATAGTATATTTTTTGTTTTCTAAGTATTGTGATGTAAATTTGTATATATATTTCTACACAGTGTTTTGCACCAAGGACGATGCAGAATTATAGGGGAGGGGGAATGTAATGTCCTGCCTATAAACCCCAATTTAATTAATGCTTAATGTACATATAATGTATGGCTATAGTCAAGTGATGTATATGTGAATTGTATTTTTGAATTTTAAATAAATAAAATGTGATGCTAGTTGTTGGGGGACATGGATAGAGATGGGGGTTGATATCCACAAGAGAGGAGGGGTCTAGAAAGGGGGTTTTATTCATGCATTTAATTCCCAAATATTTTTCTTGATTTTAATGTTTCAAGTAAATCTTGTACTTTGTTGTTGAGTGTTCCCAAATCCAATCATTGAATGCATGTAAGAGGGTGGGTGTGGGGAGTCACATCCCATAGTTATTGGGAGCATGAGGATGAAGTAAAATCGTCTTAGGGAAGAGTGTAAGTCAATAAAGAAAACAAAAGGGAGGAAAATTCCTATTGCCAAGGAGGCAGTTTTAAACAGTCATGTTTTTGCATGAACAAACGACAAAAAACTGGGAAGAAGAGCATTGGAGCTAGAGCAACAATGGAGGGCGAATTTTGAAGCATTTGTGGAGCTGAAGACTAAATAAGTAAGTTTTCAAGCTTGATGAGTGAACTCCTGTGAGAGTTTCACTAGAGAAGCAAGTGGTTGTTGTTGTTTCCTGGTAGTTTTCCTAGCAGTGAGCTCCCTTGAGTTTCCCAGTAGTGAGATTCCTAGTTACTTACGCCAGAGAGTCCTTGATAAATGAATGGGATGCATGATGGAATCAGAGAAGTTAAGGGGTACATTTAATGGGTTGGGTAGGTCAAGAGGAAGAGAGCTAGTGGAAAATTGAGACAGTTCTAAGAGAATGTCAATGGTTGTGGGATTTTCTAAGCTGTGAGTGGACAATGAGAGACCACCCTCTTTTATGGATTGCTAGCCCTAGCTCGAGGGTGATTTGTTGTTGAGATTTGGAACAAAAAGTCTATGGTTGGGTGGAATGTTTGTCCCAAGAAGTTCGATACACATCTATTTTAAAAATATAAGTGTTTTATCTGTTTTATGTCTTACATTATTAGTTTTAATTATTGTGCATGAACTTTGTGTATGAGACTGATTTATAGGTTATTGTAATGAGTTATTAGTTGCATTCATATGTTATTTCAACATGTTGTAGATGTGTTTAGATAATGGTTAAATCTGTATGATTAAACAACTAATAAGCTATATGAATTTATGAACAATTTATTTTTATTTTTATTTATGTATTTTCTACATAGTAATGTTTCTAAATTACGTTAATTAAAAATCAAATCAATATTAAAAATGATAAAAGATCAAATCAATAATTTTAATTAATTAAAATTATAAAAAAATCACTCTACTTTTAGGATTATTACCCTAGAAAACATGTAAACAATAATCTCATCCTCAAATAATGATTAATAATCATAAAAACCATGTTAGAAAATGTTAATTTTTTTAATGAATGTTTTTTTTAAGTTTAAAAAAAATATAAAAAATGTATGAGATAAGATATTTGTCAATAATTTAAAGTTATGAACAATAATCAACAACCAATCTTCCAACACTAAAGAGGTTGGGGATGACGGACTATAAGTCCATGAATACACCTATGACCACAAATCTGAAAATGTTGGGAGCTTCAGATTCAAACTTGGTGGATCCCATGATGTATAGGCAGTTGATTTGTTTGTTGATGTACTTGGTCAACATCAGGATATATATCTCTTTTGTTTTTAACACCTTCAATTAGTTTATGGTTGGGTCGAGACAGGTGCATTAGGTGTTAAAAAAACATGTGCTCATGTACCTCCAAGGTACAGTTGGATTTGGTTTGAGATATGTCGGGACTGATGAAGTTAGGTTGCATGGATATTTAGACTCAAATTGAGCAGGAAGTGTAGTTGACATGAAGAGTACTTTTGGTGCTTGCTTCAACTTGGGATCAACAATAGTTTCCTGATTCAGTAGGAAGAAAAATCATGTGGCACTCAGTTTAGCAGAGGCAAAGAATATGATAGCTAGTTTGGAAAGTTGTGAGGCCATTTGGAATTGCAAGCTTCTTATAGGGTTATTTGGTCAGGAGTTGGAACCTACTATGATTCATTGTGACAGTCAAAGTTGTATCAAACTCTAGAAGAAATAAATGTTTCATGATAATTCAAGACACATTAATATTAGATACCACTTCATCAGAGACAAGGTACAAAAGGGAGCTATGAAGCTCCAACACATTTCCATAGAAGAACAGATTGCATATATCCTCACCAAAGCCCTAATGAAGGGAAAATTTGTCTACTTCAGAGGTAAGCTAGTAGTGGTGGAGAATAACTCCCTCTCTAAGAGGGGGTGCTTATTTTTTTAGTTTATGGACGTATTCCCACTAGAGGCCATGGTGCCAGGCATGTGGTAATTTTCGTTGGCACTAGTTTTGACATCTGTTTCAGTGAAATCGACCTAAAAATGAATCTAGGGCCTCATGGGAAAGTTGATGGGCTTTGTAGGATTGTGTGGGGGTGTCACACCCACAAAGAGGATTAAAATATTTTTATTAATTGTTGATTTTAGGAAGGGATCCTAAACTCACTCGTTGGACTCCTAAATAAAGAAGAGATGTCACTGTGATATTACATCATCATAGTGTTGCATCATGGAGTTAGCATAAGTGAGTAAACACTTGTGCTAAGGACTATGAAAATCGTGACAGGGAGACTTATGCACCTAGGTGATCTAACCTAGGGTTTCTGGATTAGAATTCACAAGTGAGGAAGAATGCACGTGCAAAGAAAAATGAGTTTATGAGATTATACATAATTTGCATGAAGGTGAAGCACGTATATACACAGGTTGTAGAAGGACAAATTGCATATAGGGTATACACAATTTGTAGTGGAGAAAACAACATATGTTTGTAGGTTGTCAGTTGGTGAATCACAAATATGATTTTTTTTGGGAAGGTGCAGATCCGTACATGCTGACAGGTGACATCAACAAGACATATAGGTGGTTCACAACAAATTCTTGGGAAAAGAATATTTCTAGAATATTTGTTAAGGTTTGGTTTTCTTATTTGTACGGTTATTCGAGGACAAGGTTGTTCTCAATTTTGGTGACTTTGAAGGACAAGGTTGTCCTCATATTTTGGTGATATTGTATTGGCTATGAGGTCTGGTTTTTCCCTCAAGATTTCTGATGTTACCAAGATTACATAACTGAAATTGTGTCTCATGTGTATTATTGATTCATCTCTGATCTTTGTTGTTTCTGCTACATATATTTTTAGTCAATGATTTTCACTATAAAATTGTTCAGTGATAATAACTAGGATTTTACTGTTAGTTCACTAGGAAGAAATTTTGAGTTATGAAAATTAGTCACATAGAAATGCATGTGAAAATTGACAAAGGTGGAGGTCAAAGGTCTACATGTCAGCATGAGAAATGTTGAGACAGAGTCTAATGGAAGAAGAGGTAGATGAGAGCCTATAAATATCAGAATCTCAGCATGAGAAATGTTGAGACATAGTCTAATGGAAGAAGAGGTAGACGAGAGCCTATAAATATCAGAATCCTACAGAGAGAAGTGTAGATCTATAAGAAAAATAATGAGAATATTATGAAAGATTGGGAAGAGATACTTTAGATTATGACTATGTTGCAGAGGCAAGCCAATAAATAATTTGGCACAAAGAAAGCAGCCAGTGCTAGACAAGTGAAATCATCCAGATCCCATAGAAAAAGGGATGATCATGGGAATGGTGGGTAGTCAAGGAGTATGAGTAGGCACCATCATTCCCCAAAGTAATGCACTAGGCGATCTCGTGCAATTTCAAGGCCAGGGAGTAGCCCAAGTGTGTCTCATGTTAGGAGGCAAAGAAGAATTCCTAAGACAAACATTTTGCAAGGTGAAATCGGGAATATCAAACCACCAACCTTTAATGGTGATCATAGAAAGGGAGGAGAGGTCGAGGCATGGATGTTGGAAATGAAAAAATATTTTGAGCTTCATGATTACCCCTCGAGGGAAGAAGCATGATTTCAAGCAACCACATGTAAGGAAATGCAACTATGTGGTGGGATCATCTTAAGAAAGCCAAGCACCTTGATGAGAAGAAGGTCTCATGGAGGCAATTCAAAGGATATTTCCAAGGGAAATAGTTTTTAGAGCATTACTATGAAAGGAATATGAAATATTTCTTTGAACTCAAGTTGGGAAGCATGACAATGGATGAATATGAAAAGGGGTTATTTGAGCTGCTGAAGTATGTTGGCTTCATAAAGGATGAGAAGGTCAAAATCCAAATATTTTTTAGTGTGTTACCCTCTTTCTACATCCACAAGATACACTATGAGAACCCCAA
>CBVK0102397838.1:0-11876 GCA_900067695.1 Picea abies
GGGGGGGGGGGGGTTTATCCGGGGTTGTGTTGACCAAAAATACTTGTGTCCATTTTTCGTGTATGCTTAGTTGTTAAGATCAATGGTAGGAACTTGTTAAGATCTTAGAGGAGTGCTATATGTTTTGAGGTTTGCATGTACTAACATTGGGTTAGTAAAACTACTTGCAAGGGCACCTTAAAAGAGCATATATCCATCAGTTGGGGGCAGAATTCTTGGCAGATTTGAACAGACCTGTTTGCTGTCCTAAAACGCAGCAAAGGACAGATTTGGTTGATGAAACTTAGAGCCCAACAAGAGATCAAAGATAGACTTGTTGGGCAGCCCTCATAGTTCCTCAAAAATCTACATGGTATCAGAGCCATGGTGGCTAAGTTTGGTTGATTTGTAGAGCATATAGTGGGCAGTTTTGTGGGACTGTTTTGAACAGTTTGGACAGCCTCTTTTCACACCTGTATTGTCAGGAGTGAGGTTGTATTTGACAGCCTCTTTTCACACCTGTGTTGACAGGAGTGAAGCTGTACTCTTTTGCAGTTTTAGCATCAGTTTGAGTTTCAGTGGACAACCATGTCTGTGTCTCAGATGCGGGCAGAGGATAGGCTAGACAGAGCTAGCAACTGGTTCCCTTGGAAGACCATGATCATATTTGTCTTGGAGGATCTAGAACTATGGGATATAGTTCAAGCTCCCGTGGTGATTCCTCCTGCACCTGCTACATCTCCCTTGTTGGATGCAAATTTCAGGAGGAAGAACACCAAGGCAAAGAGGACTATTTGTGATGCGGTGAGAGACCATGTCATACCCCATTTAACTGGGAAGGACTATGCCTTTGAGATGTGGGCCTCATTGTGGCCTCATTGTGCAAGCTCTACCAGAGTCCCAGTCAAAACCGGAAGATGGTTCTGCAGGAGAAACTTAGGAGCATTCAGATGCTAAATTCAGAGTCGGTGACATCATACCTTGGGAGATTTACACGGATTCAAGATGAGTTTGCAGCAGTTGGAGAGATTGTGGGTCTGGACTTTTTGGTGACAACAACCTTAAATAGATTTTCCAAACCTTGGGGTTCATTTGTGCGAGGCATTGTGGCCAAGGAGGTCATGCCTAGTTGGGAGAGACTTTGGGACGACTTCGTACAGGAGGAGTTGAGATGTAGCTTTGGATCTTCAGGAAAACAACATATATCAGAGGGTGATGAGGATCTTGCTCTTTGGACTAAGGGCAAGACGAAGACCGACAACGGTGCTAGATAGGGTCCCAAGGGAGGGGCCAAACCACAACAGAGTGGCGGTGGGCAAGAGAGAGACATGAACAAAGTGAGATGCTTTGCTTGTGGAGAGATGGGGCACTACGCTTGACAGTGTCCCAAGAATAAGACGAAGCAACAGGATGGTACTGCAATGACAACAGAGGAGGAGGAGTTCCCTGCTCAGTTTGCGAGGGAGTGTGCTTTTGTCCATTGTCGTTTGTCAGTTGATACACCATTTGGCGGTTGGTGGGCAGACAGAGTTGAGGAGGTCCCACTGACTCAGAGTATTGATTAAGAGGGAGCTCAGACTCAACTTTCGAGGACACCACATTTAGGGGTGACTGGTCCACCTGGGACAACTTTAGTTTCAGAGTTGTCGAGCAGACAGATGGTTGGTGTAGAGGCTTCAGAGCATCAGAGATTGATGAGTGGGAGCAGGGTGCCAGAGAGGCTTGAGCCTCACTTGGCTATGGAGACGAGTAGATCAGCTTCAGATTCCACTTCAAGTGGAAGTCACTTGGTGAGAGACCAAGTTGAGGATCTTGGTGAGATGCCAAGGTCCAGATACTCTTGGTGAGATGCCAAGAGAGAGACTCTTGGTGAGATGCCAAGAGAAGTGAATCTTAGTGAGATGCTAAGAGAATAGAAATCCCTGGTGAGATGCCGAGGTAGAAATCCTTGGTGAGATACCAAGGTCAGGATCCTTGGTGAGATGCCAAGGTTGAGATCTTTGGTGTGATGACAAGACCTAGGTGATCTCAGATAGGTGGAGATGCACTTCTGTAATGTTCCCAAGCCAAATTTTTTGCTTGGAACACTAACTGCTCACTGTTTGTTTGTGTTTGCATGTTTACTTATGGAGTTGTGCATTAGGGTTTATATTATGATGATTATAGCAATGAAGTAACAGATTTGAAGCATATATCATAAACAAAGACAAGATACAACAAGGAACACCAATATAGAGCCAATAATGTCAGATCTAACCTTTATTTAGATAGTAGATAGATCCTGTAACAAGAGATCTGCAGATCTAGAAGGGAAACCCCAATAATAACCAAAATGGGAGGATGACTGCTACAATAATAGCCAATACAAATGATAATATCCTTCCACAGGCACTCTGAAGAGAAGATACAAGCCTCCAAAGGCCAATAACTGCAAGAGAAGACCGATGAGAAGGAACCCTGGTCCAATGCAGTGCCAAAACCTCCAAACTGGCTGAGTTGTGTACTGTCCTGGTAGCTGTAGACACCCTAGGTTTCGACCCTCCTCTTCCTGTGCTCCAAATGCCTCAAAACTTCCTCGGAATGTAGATCAGACTACTAGAACCCCCCTGACAAAGTATCAAACTGAAGGATGAAGTTCTGGCCCTCCAAATGAGCAAACCCGCAACTGGCTTGCGCCCCCCTGGTTGATTGAATCTCCAATATTTTGGCCTCACCTCTAGAGGCCTCCAACTGCTACAAAAACCATCGGAATGATAGATCGGGCCAATACAATCCCACTGGTGAAGTCTCAAGATGATCTATAAAGATCTGGGCCACTAAATGATGAAAACCTCCTTCTGTAGTGCGCCCCTCTCTTCTCCAACTCGTGCCAAACTCTAGGAAATAATCTGCTGGGAAAACCTCCTCCTGAATAGACTAGAAATGATACCTTGGACCATACCAAGAAAACCTAGATGTTTCTTTACCCAAAAGCTCCCTCCTTACTTCAGATCGAATTGATCTTCACAAGGTGGTGCACCCTCCTATTGGAAACCCCCTTAGGCCGCGCACTAGTATGCCTCTGCCAATAGGTATGACCTCTGTGCACTAGTATGCCTTTGCCAATAGATATGACCTCTGTAACACTGTAGAATGGTGTGGGAGGATTGTTGCACCTCCAGGACCAAGCTTGGATCAAGAAAGGTGGGATTTTTCACCACCGAGTTGATCTCTAGGGTTTTAGTCCCAAAACCCTCAAAACTGCTTGTGCTCAAGAGCCTGTTGCCGTCCTTATACACACTTGCAAACGTGAGCCAAGTCTTGCTCACTTGGTGTGTCCTTGGAGGCACAATGCCTAGGTTCAAAGCCCATGCTGTCACTTTGGCTTGAACCTCTTCCGTCTAGGCTTACTCCTAGGGAAGCCAAGGGGGGTAGACCCTAGTTTCTAGATAAGATTTAGAGTTTAAGTTCTAGGAGTTGTTTTTAATTAGTTAAGGTTTGGGGGGACTTTAACCTATGATGCAAAGGCAACAATGCAAGATGCAAAGGTTTCTATGTCAAGCAAGCCTTTCCTTAGGTCAACTAAGACTAGTGCCTAAGGTTGGGCAAGGGGTCGACTAAAGTTAAAGGATGTTTCGTTACAATATGATTACAAAGATTACAAAAGAATACTTACTCTTCAAAAATGTTAGATAAAAGTTCTTAGAATAAAGAATGCTAGATACACAGTAATACAACACAACAAGCTAATCACGTTTACTTAAAGAGAAGATCAAGGCATGAGCATCATCAACACATTAAGCCTAAGCATGCCCCAATAACACTTACTCTATTGGACTGCTCCTCAATGGAAACATCAACATTTAAAGATTCACAAGGACACTTAGAAGATTTGAAAGACTTAAACAAAAGTGTTCCACAACGATTAAGACACTTAGTTGATTAACCACAAAGCATTACTTGTATTATGAGATTGAAAGATTAAGTTGCAAGTATTAAACCTTAAGATGTATCAAATTAAACCAAGGTTTATTTGTTGCTTAGTGAGTTAAGGGTTTTAAGATTTGAAGAATTTTAATTACCCTAGCTAAGTGATTAACCAAAAACCTCCTCCCCCGATTGCCAAATGGCTGTTGGATGTTCAAGAAGTGAGGCAACGAAGCCTACCCTAGCTTCACAGGTCAACCCTAAGGACCGAGTACTTCCCGGAAAGGACGCCGCGCGCCGTGAGACCGTCCTCGGCCTAGCACCTTCCGTGGCCCTCCTCAATCCCTGTTTTAGATGGTGAAGATGGTGGTTTAAGGTACCCTATTAAGTCTATTAAGTTGGTATATCAATTGGTTAGACTTTTAGGTGTATTAGAGAGTGTTTTAATGACTTTTAGTTGCCTTAAATTGGTGATTTTATGTCAAAACCGAAACTTATTGCAGCTTATAAAGTGTGTTATTTAAGCATGAAATAAAACACATTAACACATGTAAAGCATGTAAAAGCAAGCTGAATAACGATTTAGTTCATCACCATTTATTAAACCATTAACACGAAAAGCTTGTTATGAAAAAATGCTAATAAACAAGGGCAAGAACAACTTTCCAAAGAAAGAATGAAACTCAAGCTTATTACCACTTATCTTATGATTTAAAGCATTAAGAGAGAAAGCATTAAGTGTGAAAGCGAAAGCTTGAAAACTTAGATGTGTGCTTACACTATCAAGATATCCAACAACACATTAACTCAAGTGATGGCAAGTGGCCTTAAAGGTGCAATAACATTAAGAGAAAACCACTTACTATACTATCAAAACATTAACCATTTAGTGTGTTGGATTAGAGCATGTAAAACAAGATAGATCTTAAGATGGCTTAAAACATGCAAGTAGGTTATGCCCCAAGGGCTTAGATTAAAGATTAATGTGTGAAAGAGATCTAGATCTAGATGATTTAACCATTAAAGCATGAAAAGATCATCAACACATTACTTATCCTAGCCTTACGATTTTGGGGGTTTCTCTCCCAAGGTGTAGGCAATTATTAAAATTAGAAATTACTTGAAAGAGAAATGGAAAAACAAGACAAACCACTCAATGGCACAAGGTGGAGGTAAGCCTACCTTTATTGTGCCAAAGAGGTTGAGAGTAGAGCAAACAACACAACTATTAACAATATGCTCACTAACCTCACGTCCTAGCTTAGAAGATGACTTAGAAATGAGAAAACACTTGAAACAAGTTAACCCTAAGCTCACACATGGGAGGTAGGCTGTACCAATTCTCCTCCCAAGCTATGAGCTAACAAAACTTACTAGAAAGTGAAGAAATTATGCACAATGAGCTAGAAAATCGAAGAGAAAGGTTGAGATTTGTTACCCACTTGAAGAGAAGGGTCTTGGAGTGTTGTGTGGATGATTTTGGGTAGCATAACCCTCTCAACCTGTTAAGAACCTGCAAAAACCAGCAAGCTATGTTTGTTGGAAAAGCTACACACAACCAACAATGTGAAGAAAAATTTCTGCTTTTAGGGCATAAATTTTTCGCATGAAAAATCTATGATAAAAGTGGATTAAAATGACCAATATAACATGTTAAGCTAGCTGAAATATTATATGGAGTGAACAGCAATAAAAGAATGAGTAAAGAATGAGTTTGAGTGTGCTTTGAGGGAGGACTCTTCCTTGAGGCAATCCCAACAAAACCCTTGAAGGCAAACCTGCAAAACTTGACAAGATAATATGCATACAAAAAGATAATATGGCTGAATATGCTAACAAAATGAAATACTTGCACCCTATTAGCAAACCGACATATATAGATTAAGAAGAATACTCGTTGTTAGATCTACCTAAGTAAAACACTTTACCCAAGATTTTGATCTATGCAATCATAATACCAAATTCACAATATTACCTCATGTGTAAGCAAGAACAAGAATACTCGTTGCTCTTCCAATATCCTCCAAAGTTTCTCTTTTATTACTCAACAATGGATCTTGGAGAAATACTTGCTCCAAAACCCTAAAGAGCCAAAGAATGGATCAAGATGGACAAGAAAGAGAGAGAGAGAGTGGTGAAAATCAAGTAGCATAACAATAGCTCAAGATATGGTGAGGAGGGAGTGAGGAAAGGGATCTATTTATACTTGGAGAGGTAAACCTACCTCTCTTGGATCAATGCCAAGTGTCCACCACCAAGCACAAGATGAGATCCCAAGGAGGGGGGCGCACCATCTAGGGTTTGAGACTTGGATCAATGAGGTGGATGAGTTATGGAGTGTTGGGATGATGGAAAAAGGGATGTGGGAGGCTAGGAAAAGCGTGCCACATGAGAGAAGGGGCTCCAATTCATTAAAACGAATTTTCTAGAGTCTTTCACATGAAGGGGGGCATAACTCCTCATGGGGGGCGCACCACTTAGGGTTTTAACAAGGAGTGGAAGGGAATAAATGAGGGAAGGGGAGTGGAGCTAAGCTAGAAGGTGACGTGGAGGGTGAGGGAAGGCGTGCCACATGAGAGAGGGGTCCACCACCCCTTCTAGACTTAAGTTACAACATCTCATCAACAAGGGGGGCGTAAATCCCCTAGGGGGTGTGAGGGTTTGAGTGAGTAAGGGGGTGAGGGTGTGTGTAAAGGTTTAAAAAAGGTTGGGTTGGGTAGGTTTAGGATAGGAAACATCTCTATATTCTTTTTCCACCTTTACATCATCCTTTTAACTCATTATTACAAAATACGTTTTTGCTATGTCATGACCTAGCAATTAAAATTGTTGCTTTTGACTGACTAACACTCATGGTGGACAAACCCATAGCAAAAGTTGTTCGACTGAGCTGAAACTTGGTCCAAGGGTGTAGGGGTTCTCATTCCATTTCTTTTGAGTACAAATACCCCTATCAAAAGTCCAAGGACCTAGTTTTTACAATTTTTGCTCAAAAATAATTAATTAATTAAATAATTAAACCTCCAAACTTAGGGAAATTTAATTAAAAATTAATTAATTAAAAAAAACTAATCTAGACTCGATGGAATTCCGCGAAACTTTCTAAGATGTCCTACATGGTCATTTACATCATCCCTAAACAATAGTTACCAGAGGATAAGCCCATTAGAATGCCCTTCACCACTTCAGAGGAATTATTGCAAGGCTGAAAAACCCAATTGATAACCTGAGGATAAAAAACCCTCGGTGAAATGAACTCTTCTAATGAACCCATCCCAAGGTAACTGACCTAACTATGACCAATGCAGACCTATTACATTATTGACCCACGTAGGGGTGCGGAAATTCCATTTACAAAAAGAAATGCTGGGGTCAAAAATGTCCTTTAGAACCAAATGATCTTCGACAAATGAGCATCTGATGATGCATCTCTTCATGGCACATGGAGTCGACCCCCTAGTTGGATAGGTGGTCAACAGAGCCCAAATGCAAAATATGATAATAATCCAGAATGCCTTGGAAGTGCGCCCTTCCTTTCTTTTATACCTCTAGTCTATTCTTCTGTTGAGTTAGTTAACCCCTAGGGTTAACTCCTAGCTTTACTCCACCTTTTCTTTTCTTTCGTTGAGTTACCCTTTTTCACACAAAGTCAACTCAGTAATATAACGTTGTGCTTAGAAAGTGACTTCTGGTTGACTTTGTCCCCATGATGCATGACCCCATGTCCCCATGATGCATGATCCCATGTCCCCATGATACTTTGTCCCCATGTAAGCAAAATGGACAATGCAGGGGTAAAAACAATGTTTGAGAAAGAAATGTGCATGATGGTTCAAGGGGCAATGGTGTTGTTGAAGGGAGTTTGGTTTGGTGCTCTATATAAGCTGTAGGGAAGCAATATTAGTGACGGGTGCAATAGTTCTATTGTTCCCGAGATTGAAGTTGAAGAAGAAAAAACTCCAACAATCTCTGGAGAAAAGACTATGGTTTGGCATCAAAGACTGGGGTATATCGGATAGAAGGGCCTTCAACTACTACATGGTAAAGGTATGGTTGAAGGTATGCCTAACTGCTCTCTAGATTGAACATTGCATATATGGGAAGAAAAATAGGGTAAGATTCCCCTATGGTGCAACGAGGGCAGAGGGAATTTTACAGTTGGTGCACAATGATCTGTTGGACCTGTGTCGGTTCCATCATTGAGAAAATCTGTGTACTGTCTCATTTATAGATGACTTCTCGAGGAATACATGGATATATTTATTTAGGAAGAAATATGAAGTCTTTGACAGGTTTAAAGAGTTTAAGGATCTTGTGGAGAATCAAACAGAGAAAAGAATTAAGGTGCCGAGGACGGATAATGGTGGAGAGTTTTGCGGAAATGGATTCGAAGAATTCTGTAAGAAGTGCGGTATGGCAAGGCAGAAAACTACTCCATATACACCTCAACAAAATGGAGTTGCAGAAAGGATGGACACGACGTTGATGGAAAAAGCAAGGTGCATGCTTAGTGGTGTCGGGTTAGGACAAGAATTATGGGCAGAGGTAGTGGGTATTGCATGTTACCTAGTCAATCGATTACCCTCATCAACACTAGATGACAAGAGTCCACACGAGGTATGGACTGGTAAGAAATGCTCTCTCACACATCTCAGGGTATTTGGCTGTGATTCTCATGTTCACGTTCCAAAGGAAAACGAGAGTAAGCTAGATAAAAACGCTGAAAAGTGTATCTTTATTGGATATAAAGATGGTCTAAAAGGTTATAAGCTTTGGAACCCAAAAACTAATAAGGTAGTGTATAGCCGAGATGTGGCATTTAGAGAAATCAAAGATGTCAAACAGGAAGTCCTACGAAAGGAGGAAGAACCAGAGAAAATAGAGTTTGAATTGAAGGATAATGAATCATACTCTACAAAAGAACAAGAATCAGAAGAAGAACCTCATTCTCCAGTATTGAGGAGATCGGTTTGGGAAAGAAGGCAATCAGAAAGGTATACTCCATCTAATTTTAGTTCAAATTTTGCTGTCTATTACTAATGATGATCCTAGAATTGTTAGGGAGGCAATGGATCGAGAGGATGGAAAACTCTGGAAAATGACCATGGTTGAAAACATGGCAGCCTTGGATAATGAGGCTTGGGATCTAGTGGAGTTGTCGACTGGAAGAAATTCCTTTGGCAACAAATGGGCATTTAAGAAGAAGTTAAATGCAAAAGGAAAAGTTGAGACACACAAATCTCGGTTAATAGCAAAAGGTTATTCCTAGGTAGAGGGAATTGACTTTGGTGAAATTTTTTCTCTTGTTGCCAAGTTAACTTCAATTAGATTTCTTTTATCTATTGCTGTTGCTTTTGATTTTGAAGTAGAACAGATGGATGTGAAGACAACATTCCTACATGGGGGTTTGGAAGAAGCAATCTACATGAAGCAGCCAAAAGGTTTTGTTGTGAAGGGAAAGAAAGAGATGGTATGCAAGCTGAAAATGTTCTTTTATGGGTTAAAGCAATCACCAAGGATGTGGTATCAAAAGTCTGATACTTATATGTTGGGACCTGGCTTAACAAGGAGCAAAGAGGACCACTGTGTGTATTTCAAATTAATCGGTGATCATCTTATTTATTTGGTCTTACACGTGGATGATATGTTGCTGATAGGAAACGACAAGGAGATTATCCAGGATGTGAAAACTCAGTTGTCCTCTAAATTTGACATGGAGGATCTTGGTGCTGCAAATTTCATTTTGGGTGTGGAAATTAAATGAGATTGAGCAAACAACAAACTCTGGTTAAATTAGAGGAAATATGTCGAGACAATATTGGAAAGGTTTAATATGCAGGACTATAAACCAGTCAGGGTTCGTATTCCGGTAGGTGTAAAGTTATTTACAGATCAGTTTCCCAAGACACAAGAAGAGGAAGAGGACATGTTCTGTGTTCCAGTAGTAGTTTGATGTATGCAATGGTTTCTACTAGACTGGACATTGCACATGTAGGGGGAGTTTTAAGCAGGTATATGTCAAAACCAGGGAAGGAGCATTGGATAACAGTAAAAATGGTTTTCAGGTATTTGTGTGGCACTACTAGTTATGGATTGTGCTACCAAGGAAGACTAGGATTGGACAGAGTGGTGGACATACATGGGTTCGTTGATGCAGATCGGGCTGGAGATCTGGATTGTAGAAGATTTACAAGTGGGTATGTGTTTAACTTGTTTGGAGGAGCAATCAGTTGGATGAGAAAAAGACAGTCTGTAGTGGCACTCTCAACTACAAAAGCTGAATACACGACAACCTCTCATGCAAGCAAGGAAGCAATATGGTTACAAAGATTGTGTTCAGGTATTGGGTTGGTACAACAAGCTATAAGGATAGATTGTGATAGTCAGAGTGGAATCTTCCTTCAAAGAACCTGACTTATCATTCAAAGACAAAGCATATTGATGTTTAATATCACTTTGTGAGAGACATGGTTGAAGAAAAGAAGGTGTTGCTAATGAAGGTGGACACTTTGAAGAATGTTGCAGATTCATTAACAAAATCTGTGAGCACTGAGAAGTTCTCTTGGTGTAGAGGATCTATGGACATTGTTGCCCTAGATTGTTGACTATGTAACCCTGTAACCCTCTGTATGCAAAGAAAACAAGTGGGAGAATGTTGGGTATGTGTTATGTTCTTTGGATGACTAGTGTTCGTGTTGCGCCGGGTGCGCGGGAGGGTCACAAAGGGGCAGAGCCTATTGGTTGTGGAGCTTGGTTATCTTCTTGATTCATATGCAAGTATGCCTACCCACCTTCCTAATGTTAGATAAATGGATGTGCTCGTTTCACCATAGACAATATAGCAATATTGTCACCCAACCATAGGCACAAAGGCCACCCCCGAGCACCTTAACCTTGACAGACAAAATAATTCCTGTAGTAGACCAATAGCCAACCAAGGTTAGCGCACCAAGCAAGGATAACCAAAGGACCAATTAGAAAGTCCAAACCAATAACCCAAGAGAAAGTCCAAACCATAACCAAAAGAAAGTCCAAACCATAACCAAGATGCCAGTTGCAGTAGCTGCAGCTGCATTCCCTCTCCAAACTTGCGCACCACTAGTCCTATGCAGTTGTGACTGTGTATGTGACAAATGAGCTCTAGCGCCCTCTTATTTATAGTCCTCCAAGTGACCTAACTAGGTCGAATTCTACTTCTGGAGAATAATAACTCAATATTAATTATTCTCTTGAGCCGACTTGTCTTCTAGGGTTATTATCCAATGTTTTAGGGTTTCTCTTGCTTCCTGGAATATTCTAGTCTTGTCAAAGGTTACACGTGGAGGTTAATATATCCCGCAGCTACCATAATATCAACACTCCCTCCTAGCTAGGGAGGTATTAAAGGTAATGGTCTTGAGCACAAACAGACCATTCAACCGGTAGCATCATCATAGCCACACAGGCTATCTCATGATCACGTAGATCAACTCACGAGCAACATCATCACTATCAATATCATTTGATAGCATCAACTGCATCATTTCTCGAAGCCATACTCCATCTGAGAAATCGGGCATGATGCTGAATAAGTCACTCACTCCACAGAGTGATACAAGAACCATTCTTCTAATCCAAACATATGTCCGAGAAGAATAATTGTTCCAATAGATGCTGGAAGCCACGCTGTGGGATACAAGGACCATTCATCTAATCCGGACATACGTCCTAGAAGAATGACTATCCTGGACCATTTTCCACAGGGAGAATGTCTATCCACTAGTAATCTGTCATGCCTAGACTATTCTCTGCCTGGAGAATGTATGTCCATCAACATACTGACTATCCATCTAGTTGGCAATCATCTCCAACACTAGTGATGGTCTCCATGGCAATCAGAACAATGCCATCCAATAGAACACAACTGTGTCTATCCATAGCAGTACAAAACTACTACAAAAGTGTTTATTGGCACAACAAGGCCGACCTCCTTAGCTTATAATATAATTAAT
>CBVK0102397860.1:0-29110 GCA_900067695.1 Picea abies
TGAGCTCTGATACCATATGTTAAGAACCAAATATCAATATAGCATAGAAATGTTGGCACGTTTTAATAGGAAGAGTATTCTTTTCATTGATGGCAAGATCATAGTATGCATCAATGGAAAAATAGGGACAAAGTAAGCTCAGGAGGAATTAGTGCAGAGTCGAACACAGTGCGAAGGTGTGCTTGCTCATTTGATGGCAAACAAGCACACAAGGAAGACCAAAAACACAACAATGATCTAATGGCATGATTGAACTGTTGGTCAAACTCCATTTTGGAGTTTCAACTATTGGGATTTCGGATACTGGGAGTGGGAGATGTCAAGAACTCCCATTGGATCAAGGACAAATCTGGACTGTTGATCCAAGTAGAAGACGTGGTGAAAGATCATGCTTTCACTAACTGAAAAGTCAAAGGAATGAAATTCTCCAACCTTTCAACTCCCGAAGTCACGAAATGAGAAACCCCAAAATTGCAAAATAGGTGCATCGCTCGAAGTTTCGGCTACTGGAGTTTCGGATACCGAGAGATAGAGATGTCATAGACTCTCGTCATCAAGAGTCCCAAAGTACCAAAATGTGAAATCTCAAAAACCTAAAATAGACGCTCCACTTGGAGTATTGAATATTTAGATTTTGGTTACTGGGAGATGGAGATGTCAGAGACTCTCGTCATTAGGAGTCCTGAAGTGCCGAAATGTGAAATCCCGAAAACCCTAAACAAGACGCACCACTCGGAGTATCGAATATCGGGATTTCGGTTACCGGGAGATGGAGATGTCAGAAACATTCATCATCAGGAGTCCTGAAGTGCAGAAATGAAAAATCCCAAAAATTAGAAAAAGGTGCATCACTCGGAGAGTTGGATACCGGGATTTCGGTCACCGGGAGATGGAGATATCAAGGACCCTTCATCAAGAGGAGTCCTGAAATCGTGAAACACAAAATGGTGAAATGATCTAAGCCGTTGGATTCAGGAAATCATGGAACATTGATCCGACTCCATATTGGAGTATCAGATACTGGGATTTCAGATACCAGGAGGTTGAGAAGTCAAGAGTCAGGACACTAGATCACAGGAGTCCCAAAATCGCGAAACCCGAAGTCGCGAAATGTTAGTGAAGACAAGCTCCTTTTTAAGAGTTTCGGGGGTCAGGAAATCGAGTGTACTAAAATACTCCATCAAAGTGATTTCGAAATGCTGAAGAATGGAATGCCAAAATGAAGGCAAGATTTAGAGAAGCTAATCCAATGGTGCAGATGAAACTGAAGAAGATCCGAGGGCTACTGTAGCACTTCTCAGTGTAACTGCTAGAAACCATTGATGGTTTCTATCAGAGGACTCGAAGAGACTTCTGTGTGATTTCTAGAGGAACTGAAGGGTTACAAAGCATCAACCAGTAGGAGAAATGATGGTTTCTAGAGGCTATTGAATGCTGGAAGAGTGTTTGAGCCATTAGCTGTGACAGAGAGGTTGAGTTCGACTGGAACAGAAGATGAAAAATCTCAACTGCCTGTGATGTGAAGGAATTTGATTATGGCACCCAGTGATGATGGACATATGGGATTAATAAACAAAGAAGTTGAAGAGTTGCCATGATGAACAGGCAGAGAACTTGACATACAAAGGATGCAGAACCACTGGACAAAGGGTATGCACAAGATGCACAGGGGGTATAAGATGGTGGAGAAAAGAAGAGATCAGGGTCGTTGTGGTGGTGATGAGGGATTAAGGTTTGAATGAGGAGAAGGGTGCAGGAGGTGAAATGGACAGAAGACAAAAGGTGCATTGAAATGGAATGGTGCACAGAGCACAAAAGGCAGCATAACAAAAAGTGCAATGGATGCGTGCAGGAAGACGGTGAGGAAGACAGAGTAGCGAAATCATGCAGAACAGTGATGAGACTGGTAAGTTGTTGTTGAACACTATATCACTTTCATAAGTTTCAGTAATTCATATTGATATAATAGGGTGGTAGGGAGGTGCTAGGGAGGACTGGTGTCCTCAGAGGTTCAAGTGGGTGCTTGAACACAGGGAGTTGTAGTTTCCTTCTAGTTGGTTCTAGAGAAACCTGGGAGTTGGTGCTTCCTTCTAGTTGGTGCTAGAGAAACCATGGAGTTGGTGCTTCCTTCTAGTTGGTGCTAGAGAAACCAGGGAGTTGGTGCTTCCTTCTAGTACGTGCTAGAGAAAACAGAGAGTTGGTGCTCTTAGCAAGTAGCAGTTTGCAATGTAAAGGTTGCAGCCTCATTATGAGTTGGTGAGTTGGTGCTTCCTTCTAGTAGGTGCTAGAGAAAACAGAGAGTTGGTGCTCTCAGCAAGTAGCAACTTGCAAAGCAGAGGTTGCAACCTCATTATGAGTTGGTGCTCATATGTATGATAATGTAAAGAATGTAAATATTACTTATCATATAAAGAAGAAGAGGTTTTTACCCTGTATGGGTTTCCTCAAGAAAAATCTGTCTTTGTGTATCTCATATGTGTGACTGATGTTGAATATGTTATTTGTTATTTCCCTGCATCATTGTGATTGTCATTGAGCTCTTTGTAAATAATTAAAAAATAAGTATAATTGTTCAAGCTCGGTAAACAACTGATTCACCCCCCCTCTCAGTTGTCCAACAAGAAAAACCTCAGGAAAAGTACTCAATGCCTTGAAAAAGAAATAACTTTAGATAATAAGCCTCTTCAAGGGCGCAACCTACTTTTACCCCACTTAAATGTCCAAGTACAAGATGATTCAGAATGAACATGTCTCCTCTGTTTATATAGGAGACTAGGAGGTATAATTACAACTAATGGCCTAAAGACGACATAAATAAGATAACATTACTAATATAATATGCCCCAATTAAGGGTTAATGAGCCAATATTAGGGCTTAACACATGAGCCAAAATAAAAACTAATGAGATGGTTAAGGAATTTCCAATGGACATGAATGGACTGAGCACTAGGTAATATTTGAACAACATACGTTTAGGCTCCTATGACTTCCTAAATGGTATGGATTGGTTGGACCAACATCATGTTGTCCTACAATGTTATAATAAGGCAATTACTTTCTTGGATGAGTAAGCCAAATTAAGGACAATGCAAGCAATTCCCATAACAATAACTCTCAGAGTCATTTCATCCGTATAGCTAAAGAAACATTACATGAAAGGGTGTCAAATATTTGCATCACATATGGAAGATACACCTAAAGATAAGATGCCAAATATTGAAGATTATGAAGTCCTAAAAGAGTTTGAAGATGTATTTAAATAAATACCAGGATTTCCACCCAAAAGAGATATTGATTTCTCCATCAATCTGATGCTTGGAGCAACCTCACTATCCAAGACCCCTTACAGGATGTGTGCACCAGAACTGAAGGAATTACATAGGCAAATTGAAGATATTTTGAAGAAGGGATATATACTCCCAAGTGTGTCACATTGGGGTGCCCTAGTATTATTTTTGAAGAAAAAGGATGGAAATTTCAGAATTTACATTGACTTCAGGAAGTTGAACAAGGTAATTGTGAAGAACAAGTATCCTTTTCCAAGGATAGATGACCTCCTTGATCAGCGGAAATATGAAAAAATATTCTCGAATATTGATATCAAGTTGGGCTATCATCGTGTAATAATTAAAGAATAAGGCATCAACAAGACTGCATTCAGAACAAGGTATGGCCATTATTAGTTCACAATCGTGCCATTTGGGTTAAACAATTCACCAATTGTCTTCATGTATCTCATTAATGGTATTTTCAGGAATTACTTGGATATGTTTATCATTGTCTTTGTAGATGATATTTTTATATATTCTAAGTATGAATAATACAATGACAGACACTTGAGAATGGTGTTATATGTATTGAAGGAGAATCAGTTGTATGCCAAATTGAGGAAGTGCTCATTTTACCAGGACCAAATTCATTACTTGGGACATATCATTTCATATGAAGGAATAGTAGTAGATCCGTAAAAGATAAAGTCCATTGAAGGATGGCCAACACCAAGGAATGTATGAGAGGTGAGATCATTCATGGGCCTTGCAGGTTACTATAGGATATTTATTAAAGGATTCTCAAAGATTCTATATCCAATTACTTATTTACAAAAGAAAGGTGTGAAGTTTGAGTGGACATTGGATTGTGAAAGGAGATTCCAACACTTGAAGAAATTATTACAAAGTGCTCCAATACAAAGTATTGTTGATCCAAATGAAAATTTCATTGTATCCACTAATGCAAGGAAATAAGGACTAGGTGGAGTCCTTAGTCAGAATGGGTATGTGGTTTGTTATGTATCAAGGAAGTTGATGTAGCATGCATGGCACTATGCTACTCATGACTTGGAGTTGGAATCCAGAGAGAATGCCTTGAGGATGTGGAGGCACTACCTCATGGGTAAAATATTTGAAATGAGGATAGATCACAGTGGTCTAAAATACTTGCTTGGGAAACCAACTCTAAATGCCAAGAAAAACAAGTGGTTAGATTTCCTCAGTGAATATGATTTTGATATAAAAAATATTAAAGGTAAAGAGAACAAGGTGGTTGATTCACTCAACATAAGGGTGCACGAGATGTATGCTACAACCATTATCATGTACCACTCATATTTGAAATATAGAATTCAGGAGGCTACAAAATTGGATCAGAAATATATGGAGGTAAAGGAAAAAATTGAGCAAGGTAATTTACAGTAGAAAGTTGAAGACTATAAGGTGGAAAATGATGAAATTATCATGTACAAGGGAATAATTTATATTCAAAATTATCGGTAGTTGAAGAATCTGATATAGGGAGAAATGCATAATGTTCCTTATGTTGGACACCCAGGTTACCAGAAAACTATTCCAACTGTCAAGAGCCAATATTATTGGTCAAGCATGAAGAAAGAAGTTGTTGATTTGATTTCCAAGTGTTTGGCATGCCAAAAGTTCAAGATTGAGCATAGACACCCAACTAGTTTGCTACATCCATTTCCCATTCCTGAGTGGAAATGGGAAGTTGTAACAATGGATTTTATCAATAAACTACCAAGAACTAGAAAGTAGCATGATTCTATCATGGTAGTGGTTGATAAGATTACCAAAGCTACCCATTTTATTCCAGTAAATATCACTCGCAAGGAATCTAACATAGTTGATATGAATCTGAAATAAATAGCTTGATTACATGGAATGGCCAAGACAATTGTGTCTAACAGACATCCAAAATTTACATCAAATGTTTTGAAAGGATTATTCAAGGGATTTAGAAAAATTCTACATTTTAGCACAACTTGCCATCCAGATTTGGATGGGAAGACATAAACGGTGAATTGGGTCATAAAAGATATGCTAAGGATGTATGTGATGGATAAACCATTCAAATGGGAGGATTGTTTTCACTTGGTAGATTTTTCTTACAATGATGGTTACCAAGAATCCTAGAATATGAGCCCATTTGAGGCACTTTATGGAAGAAAGTGCAACACACCAGTGAGTTGGGACAACCCAACAGACAAAAAAGTGGTTGGGCTATAAATACTCATGGAAATGGAAGAGTAGATGTTGAAAATAAAGAAGAATTTAAAGGCTTCCTAGGATAGGAAGAAAAGATATATAGATAAGGGAATAACTCACAAGGAATTTAAAGTGGGTGACCATGTGTTCTAGAATGTAAAGGCCAACATAAGTTCCCTGAAGTTGGGAATTTGTTCAAATATGGAAGATTGTTTTTGTGGTTCGTTTGAAATCCTGGAAAGGATTGGACCTATAAAATACATGCTTTCATTTCCTGCATCAATGTGTATTCATAATGTATTCCATTTATCATTTCTTAAAATGTATGTTCCTAATGCTAATCATGTCATTGATTGGAATGTGATTCAAGTGGACCAAGAAGGTGGATTTCAAGTGCATCCGGGGTGCATATTGGACTGGAAGATAAAAAATCTTTGGAATTGATCCATTGGGCTAGTAAAGGTCCAATGGACCTGGTACAAGCCTCAGGATGCAACTTGGGATCATGAGGATGCTATGCGGGTGGAATACCCACAATGGTTTGAAGACTTTTGAAATTTTGGGTTGTATATATGTATATATTGCACCAAGGAGAGTGCATAAATATGGGGGAGGGGAATGTAATACCCATAGGATGAACCCAAAGTGTACATATAAATGTAACTATAATTTACACATAAATTGGTGAGTTGATGGTACAAGATCTTTGGTTTGGTTATGCGCATATTGAGTTAGTGCATGCAAATATTACACCAAAGGAGTGTGCACATTTTAAAATGAATATAGAACACAATTTAAGGTATTTAGTGTGACCCTGTGTAATTTCACAAGTATGGTGCACTAAAAGAGGAACAACTTAATGTATACAATGCACACTAGTGTAAGTGCGCAAGGATGACACACTAAAAGAAGAATGTGCACATCCTAGGATTCCACACACACTGGCTTAGTGCGCGATTTTGAGGCCATAGAGCCTTTTGTATATATTCTATGTTATAATGTGCACCTTTGTAAGTGGGAGAGGATGGCGCACTAAAAGAAGAATGGCTTCATCCCAGGATTTTCACACACACCGGTTTAGTGCGCGATCTTATTTTTTTTTAGGCTCGTGAGCCTGGATGCAAAAGACTAGTACCTTTGTATTGAAAATGTAAATGTAATCACATGAAAATATAATGAAAACACATCATTGTGGTAGACCAACCATGTAAAAGGGTATGGGGGGATAAACTCCATTAGTTGAGGATAAGGGGTTGAGTTAAGGGGGCTTAATCCCAAAGGAACATTATATTAATATTCCTTAAAGTATAAAGTATGGATATTATTTTATCCTAATTCGGAAGGAGGGAGAAATGTGGGGCCAAGGTAGCTCTCAACATGACAAGTGTCAAGTTGGGAACATGCATACACATAGTTTGGAATTAGTTCATTTTCTTATCATTGGATCATCATTCAAGCAATCATAGAACTCTCATCGGTACCCTATTATTACTTTCATAGATACCTGTACCTTTGTTAGCTTGGAGAGTTGGACTGAAGAGGTAGGTTGATAGGCCCATAGGACATTCCATTCTCTCTAGGGGAGATAATTGTAAGGAATTATTTTCTCGAACTGCTAAACTGTAGCGACAGGGCTATGAAACTTCATGTCCAACCTATTTCAAAAGTCCCGGAAGGGAAGTGGGCAGATGAAGGATTGTTAGGAAGAGAAGGGGCACACTTCTTTGGGTGGGACATGAGTGTGGGGAATGAGGGACTATAGGTTGTCAGTATGAATTGGAAACCATGACTGAATTTCCTATTGTTTGAGTCACAATATCCTGGTTAATAATCATTACCTAGGTGGAGTTTAGATCCAGTTTGCGGGTGATCCATTATTGAGAGTTATGAGCAGTGTGGTCTACGGTTGGGAGGAACGTGGAATGTATGCACACAATCTGTTTTCCTTAAACCAAATATAAGTTTCAATTGTGTGCTAAATCATGTGTTGCATTAATAAAAATGGATTTTATTTCATGGTTTTTTCGTGGTTATGTTTCATCTATAATTTTGCGATTATTATGTATGAAACTATGCATTCCAAAATATGTTTATGTTTTAAATTAGTATTAGAGTTACAAAATTTTAAGTGACATATCTAATTGATGGTAATGGGGACATTACAACAACAAAACAACAAAACAATCGAACCCCTATTCTCCCAACCCATTACATATTTATACATGAATTCTAGTGCTTAAAACCCTACTTTACTTAGGCCAAAACCCTAATACAATTCATGAAAAGTCATGTTAAATTGTTTTTCAGGATGCTTTTCCCTCCGCATGTTGCTTTTTCTCTCTAATTTCTATTCTTCATGCTTTTATGTGTCCTTATCTCTTTAGAATGATTGGTTTCCATCCTTCCTTTTCACCTTCTTTCGTCTCTTGCTTTATTCCCTAATTTATTCTTCTTGTTTATTCTTCTCACTGTGCATTGTACCCCTAAATGCACCTCAACTATTCACTCCTAAGTCTTCATTGTATCCCTTCTTCTTCTGCTCACATCTTCTATACTTAGTATTTTCACTAATACATTTTCCATAATTCATGTCCAATATGCCCCCAACACTCACTTGTGGCTTGTACCAAGCCTCTTAGAATTGTTTCACACTCCTCCATCCGTGGATGAACTTTTGGGAGGATTCCTTATCTTCCACATCTTCCTTTATTATTATTTTCTTAGTTTCCAAAATTTCATCGACACCCTGCGCAGTCAGGGACGTAATGTTTTCTTCTGTTTCATGTGATTTTGGTTTCACCTAGCACTGCGCGGTGGCTAGTTCTCATATCACCTTCAACGCTTCTTCTTGAAGTGGTCCTAAGCGCTTTTGGAGGATCGTCTATTGATCCCACATGTTTTCAAATTATACACCAAAATGGTCATGATCCATTCTACCAGTGGAAGGGTGTTTATGCTCTCTGATGATTTCTGAGCCTTTTCTTATGCTTCCCATAAATTTTCTTCCATGGCCTTCATCTATGGATCCTCTACTAGATATATCCATATTTGTGTGATTTCCTCATAACGTTTTGCACATTCTTCCTCTAATTTCTTGATGTTGGATACTGTTGTCATTGTCAATATCTCTCTTCATGCTCGTTCCTCCAGTGTTGTTCCTGGCATACTACACAACTATAGCTCTTCAATTCTCATGAAAAATCCTTTTATGAGCTCACCAACTTTTAGAACCTACTCCTCCATATTAGTGTCGACTACTATCTGTACTCCCAGAATTTTCTTGTACAAATTTTTGATGGACACTTGTGTCTCCTGTGCCATTATCTCATCTTCTTCCTTTTCCTTTAGATATTTCCTAGCCATTTTCTTGGCCTCATTGTTTTCATTTATCTCTCCTTCTACTTGTCCTTCAACTTCACTCTTTTGTTGTAGCATAGTTTCATACTATTGTTTCAACTGAGTCATTTCCTCCATTACTTTGGTTATTTCATAGTTTTCTTCATATACACAAAGCCTAATCTCATGAAAAATGCCTATTTGCAAGATTTGTAGTATGTGGATAGGCATCTATGACACTACTATGTTCATATGACTCAATGCTTTCATATTTTCTTGCATTTCGAGAGTTGGGAACTCAACTGTGTCTACCTTGATTTGTAGCATTATGTTCCCAGCTAACAGTTTTATTAGAGTTAGATTAGAAGTATGCACCTCCTCTACCAAACATATTCTCGGTTGTCCACCCAATCTATGCTATGGATTTATTCTTCATTCTTCCAAGAGGTGTTGAATTTGTGTTAAATATGCTTGGACTTGCTGGCACATTTCTTCATATCTCTTGGTTTCTTCCTTGATGACCTCCTCTACAACATACCTTAGTTGATATCTGATTCATTCCTTGTCATAATTGGTCATCTTGTAGAATAGGGGTACCTTTTGCGCTTTTGTCTTCAGTCCAACTTGTCCAGTTCTTCTTCATCACTATCCTTTTCTTTCTCTCCTTCTAAGTGGATCATTTGGTCTGATGAGATTTTCCACTCATATTCCCAATCATTAGCGATCAAGAATACATATTCTGCATTCAACCTGTAGTTGGTTGGAAGCCACTAGCACATAGGGTCATTTTTTGATTTAACTTACATATGGAACATCCCTACTTTAAATCGTATAATGTCTCAATAGGTTTCTATTGTCTTTACAGTGTTGTGTTGTGTATGTTCAATGTGATCTATATGATCGCATAAAAATATACATAAAATGTAATGTTATTATCTTTCTATCTCCTTCTATTTGGCATATTCCATAGGTTGGAATACCGCGTGGTTGCATTTCCTTTACTGACTTTCCTCATACATTGGTAGTATCCCATTTCCTAATATTGCATTTTTCTACAACTATGATTATTGCAGCAAACACTTCATCTTTGTGACACTTCCTCAACAATTTGCAGGAAAACACCTGTGTTGCGAACCAGACCCCATCATAGTTGATGTTCGCAACATCCAACCACCTTTTCTCCATGAATATTTGAAAATTCTCCTTCATGAATTTTGATTGCACTTTATCCCCTTCTTTGTTGAACAATGTGGACAGATCCACTCTTTCTTTTTGTAACCCTGTGATCTACATAATTATTTCAGTATCAGTCGATACCACGGGTTAAGCCACAACATTCCTCCATGGATGCAACTGAGAAGTAACTTGACACATGAATTGATTTTCAAGCTACATACAAAATGGGGAATCTCCCTCAGGTTTGGTATCCCTTACTTCTCAAGTCCTATTTCCCATGTCTGTGGTTCCAACAATATCACTCATTTTCCTGGTACCCTCTTGGCACACAAGTAATTTTCCCTTGCTAGATCGGGAAACTTCATCTCGTCTATGATATCATGATCTACAAATTTGAGGGTAGCAACATTTCCTAACATGTCCCCTTCAATACTTACACCAGGTGGGACTGTTGGTGTGGACAATGGGTATTTCCCATCTTTTGTTACTTTGACTTGAGGCACATTCTCTTTTCTGGGTGGTATATAATATGTGTGAAAGTTGGCTTATGAAGTTGAAGATTCAGGTATTTCCTTGAACTTTTGTTAAGGTTTAAGTTATTTTTAGGTTTCTTTTCCATTTACTAGATAACCATAAAATAGGTAGGATCACTGAGAGAAACACAAACACAAGATACATAGTATTTACCCTGGGAAACCCTCATGGGGGAGAAAACCCAAAAAAACTTCCTTAATATATATAGTCAATACAATGATAAGACAATAAACCAAAACAATAGAGAATATCCAACACTGAGCAATGCAACTCTCTCTTCCTTCTTCTCCCAACGACGGCTACCAAACTTGTGCACTGGCTGAGCGAATGTGTGAGTGTGATAATGAGGCGTTGGATTCATTTATTTATACAAACTGGTAGGTGTTGAAAATGTGTCTCTTCACTAGGCAGGGTCAACTTGTCTTCTTAGTTTTTAAAGACACTTTAATTATCACGGGGCCTACTTCTTTATCTTCATATTATATTTAGGGTTTGACCAATCCACAAAAGGGGATTTTTTCAATTACAATGCACGACATGATCAATCTAGAAAAGGGAAATGATCTAATGAATAATAACTCAATAATAAATACTCTTTGTAGTTACAATATTTCAACACCCCCCCTTAATAGTAAGGGTATTATACAACATCGTTAGGAGAGAGAGAGGAAAACAACATCAATAACATATGGAACCCTAACTGCCATATCTATAAATCATCGAAAGTTTTTCTTCATCATCAATATCATCATCCACAATAGGGAACTGGAATGTCATCATCATCATATGCATCAACATGGATTAGTATAACACTAATTCATCATCATCATCAATAACATCACAAGGTTGATGCAACATCAACAACAACACCATCACAACACAAAGGCTATAGCATCATCAACATCGACACTAGGTTGGAAATTTTCAGCACAAAGATGGAATCTCAACAACATCAACATGAAGCTGGAAATCTTTAGCATGAAACTAACATCTCAAAAACATCAACACGAAGATGGAAATATTGAAATCGAGGCTAGAATCACAACAACATCAGCATGAAGGTAGAAATCGTCAACACAAGGATGGCATCGCAACAACATCAACACGAAGTTGGAGATATTTAGCACAAGGATAGCATCAAAACAATATCAACACAAAGTTTGAAATCTTCAGAACAAGGTTGGAATCACCCCTACTCCTCCTTTCGAGGGAGGTCCTTTCAGACTACACCAATATTATCTCGAAAGTGATCAATCTTTACATGAGATAGAGGCTTGCTCAACACATATGAAACATGTTTATCTGTGCTAACATACTCGAGTTTTATGGCTCCTCTCTGCACCATATGACAGATGTAATGATATTGGATTTCTATGTGTTTAGACTTTTCATGGAACACATGGTTCTCTTTCATCTCTATGAAACTCTGGTTATCACATAGAATCACAGTTTCTTCCATCTCCAGATCGAATAGACCTGACAACAACTTCTGAAGCCATATGGCTTCACAACTAGAGGAACATGCATCAATGTATTCTTCTTCTATTGTTCTGAGAGAAACACTTGATTGATTCTTGCTCTACCATGATATCATGGCTGACCCCAGACTCAGGCAAGATCCCGAACTGATCTTTATTTCAGAGACACTTTCAACCCAATCTAAATTGGTATAACTACTCAGTCTGAAGTCATGATCTCCATTATAAATGACACCAAAATCTAATGTAACCTCCAGGTACCTCATCACATGTTTTGCAACAACCAGGTGAACATGTATGGGCTCTACCAGAAATTGTCTCAAGGTGTTCACAAGAAAACATATATCTGGCCTGATGTTCTTCAGATACATCTATGATCCAATGATATGTCTGTACAATGTAGAATCAATGAATTCTGACAAAGTGTCAACCATGAACTTCAAATTTGTTTCCATGCGTGTACTCATGGATTTTCACTCCAACATATCAAACCTCTTCAATATTTAACTGCATACTTCCCTTGGTTAATAAATATTTTCTCTAGCCTCTTCCAGGCCCCAAGACGGAAGAAATAGTGCATTAGGCCAAGGTTTTTCATCTCAAATTTTGTAGCTAGATTCTTCTTACAATTAGTGATGAGATTTTATTCTCCAGTTAGAAATAAGTCGTACATATACAATAGTCTCATCATTCATAACCTTGAATTAAAGGTTATAATCTTATTTATTCTTGGTAAATCCCAAGCGTGTCAGAAAACTTCCAATTCTTCCATATCAAGCTCTAGGATCTTGTTTCAATATGTACAAAGCCTTCTTCAATCTACATAAACGAGTCTTTCTATATTCTACTTCAAATCCTTGAGGTTGTTCTATATACACTTCTTCTTCACTGAGACCATTTAAGAAGGTTGTTTTCACTTCTATATGGTGTAACTTCCACTTCATCTTAGTTGCAAGGGACATGATGATTTTGATTGAAGTGTATCTGGATACAAGAGAAAATATCTCTTCATAGTCAATGCCTTACTTTTGAGAAAATCCACGAGGAACAAACCTTGCTTTATATTTATCAATACTTCCATCAACAACATGTTTTATCTTGTATAACCATTTGAAAATACCACATCCTTGCTCTTCGGTCTGGAAACTATTTCCCATACATCATTCTTTAGAATGGATTGGTATTATTTTGTCATGGGATCTTCCCATTCTTTGTTCTGAATGGATTATTCAAAGAAAGTAGGCTCCTTCTCTAAGACATCACACATAAAATCCATATAACTGGAGAATGGCTTGGGTTTCTTGACTTGTCTCATGGATCCTTCGGGCGAACCATACTTCTCTCCATATTGAATAAGTTCCATTTCCCATGATGAATTTATCTTATGGGAGATCATCATCTGGGGAGGTTCTTGAGATTCTATTATGTCATGATATTCTAGAATCTTCTCATCAGGGGATGTTATGACTTCCCTCAATGGTTCTACAACTCTGGGAGCCACAAGTTCTTCTTCATATACTTCTTCAATATGTCATCTTCTTCATTTCTTGAGTTCTGCATATTCATCAAATGTTACATATCTACTAATATCAATATGGTGGTAACCTGGTATGTATATTTTGAAGGCCTTGGAGACCTCAAAGTATCCAACAAATATTCCCTTCTTTCCTGAAGGGTCCATCTTGGTTCTCTTATATTTTGGAATGTGTACAAATATGGGACAACTAAATATTTTGATATGGATTACTTATAGCTTCTTCATAGAGAACATATCTTCAAGGATCTTGAACCTAAGTGCACTATAGAATAAATTGTTTTGTATATACACTCTTGTTCTTGATGCTTCTACCCATAAGTCCATTGGAATATCTTGATCATGGATCACGATCTTCACTACTTCCATTATAGTTATGTTCTTTCTTTCTTCTACACCATTTTGTTGAGGATTGTAGGGAGTGGTGAGCTCTGTCTTGATCCCAACATCTTTACGGAAGTTTAAAAATTATTTTGAGGTGTATTCTCCTCCATTATTTGACCTGAGTATCTTGATATTTCTTTCAAGTATATTCTCTATCAAGGCTTTGAATTCCTTGAATTTAGCAAACACTTCATCTTTTAATTTCAAAAAGTAAACCCAAGTTTTGCGAGAATAATCATCAATAAAAGACACATAATATACATACCCATTGGTGGATTTTGATGGAATTGTGCCACATACATATGAGTGAATGAGCTATAAGACTCCTTATTTATTGTCTCTCTTCAGGAAAGGGTTCTTGATGTTCTTTCCTTGTGCACATACGTTGCACATGCTTTCATGGTCAACCTTGAATTCTGGTAGACTTTTGACTGCCTTTCTTACATATGGTAATTCCTTGTAGTTAATGTCAACTAATCTTTTATGCCAAAGTTCACATGGATTCTCAATGGAATGAGTCAAAGCTTCTTCTGAGTGACCTTTTAAATTATACAAGCCACCTTCTTCTTTTCCAATAACAATTTCTTCTTCCATGGTTTTTCCTTTGGGTCACATAAGAACTTCTCCATCTATGAAAGAAACTATAAATCCTTTCTTATATAAAGCTGAGATAGCAAGTAGGTTCTTTTTCAAACATGGTACATATAGTACATCCTCCATCTTAATTAGGATTCCTGAATCATGTTTGTAATTTGATTCTCCTACTCCTTTGATAGGGTACTGATAATCATCTACAAGTGTAACTTTATGAGGAAAGTTATTTTTCGTAAGGAAAGAGAGAATGTCTCTTTGACCTATCATGTCCTTGGAAGAACCACTATCTATGAGCCAAGTGTCCTCACTAGGTGACCCTGATCTTGAGAGGGAAGAGATTAAGACATAGTCTTCAATCTGTTCTTTTATCATCTTTGTAGGTGGCTCTTCATCTTCAACTATGTGGGCATGGTGCCTCTTGTTTCTCTTATTGTATTCTTCTCTTCTATCTAGACAATTCTTAGCAATATGTCCCATCTTGTGACAATAGTAGCATTGGTAGGATGATAAATCGTTTTCTCTTCATATTCCTTTTTGAAACTTCTGGAATCTCCTTAGAGGGTGAGATTATTTATGTATGAATTTGTTTGGGGGCTGAGACTCCTTATGTTCATTAGTTTCTTTGTGCAAGTAAGACCTTTTCATTTCTCCTTTAGTATTATAAGCTAGCCCCTTATATTCATCTCTTGATAGTATTTCTTCTCGGTTACCCACTCTTTCTTCTTCTTGAACACATTCTTCCCAAAGACTGTCAAATTGCAGTTCTCCTTTATGGAAAAAATAGTTTGGATGAATGCATATCAAGGTCTTGTGAGACCATTAAGGGATATCATTATGAGTTCGTATTCATCTAGAGTATCACAAATGTTTTCTAGTTGTACCATGAATTGTGATATTCTAGATGAATACTCTTGAACTGTTTCTCCTTTCTTCATCGTTGTACTTTTGAGTTGAGCTCTTAGATTCATCTTTCAGTTGATGTTCTTTCCTTCATACATCCTGGTTAGGGAATCAAACATTTATTTTGGAGTCTTATTTGAATCCACTTGAGGAAGGAAGTGATATTTAATAGAACCTGCAATGATTCTTTTGGCCCTAACTATGTCCTTTTGGTGTTTTACTTTAGCTGGAGTATTGGTAGGTTCCGGTACATATTATTTAATGAATATTGCTAGTTCATTCTCTTCAAGAATGATTGCATTCCTATACTTCCAGGAACATAAGTTTTCCACACCTTCTAGGTTGTAAAAAATCTTAGTGCTTGCAGACATCTTTACCTAGAGCTAGTAAAATGACCAAAAATTGAAAATGATCATAATTTAATTTTGAACTTACCAAGAGGTGTGCTTGGCTAAGGCGAGTAGCGTGGTGTATTTAGATTTCAGAAAATCCAAATTTTACCCCTTCAAACTGGACCAACATAATTATGGACTAGTATTTCTGGTACTGGTTTTGGTTTCCTAGTTTTTTGGTACTTCATGTTTTCTAGTACTTCTGGTTTTCTGCTACTTCTGATTTTCTGGTACTTCTAGTTTTTTGGTACTATTCAAAACTAGGGTTTGACTTTCCAGAGTATATGACCATTGAAACATTGTGCTCAAGGTTCCTAATAGTTCCCTAGGCTAGGGTGCACTTTTCTATATGGTTTTTAGGCTGATATTCCTCTTCATCAAAGGTTACATCTCTATTGATCTCAATATGGTGGTAAGTTGGTATGTATATTATGAAGGCCTTGGAGACCTCATAATATCCAAAAAATATTCCCGTATTTCCTAAAGGATCCAACTTGGTTCTCTTTTCTTTTGGAACGTGTACAAATATGGGACAACCAAATATTTTGAGATGGATTACTTATGGCTTCTTTCCGAAGAACATCGCTTCAAGGGTCTTGAACCCAAGTGCACTATGGGATAATATGTTATGTACATACATTTTTTTTCTTGCTACTTATTCCAATAAGTGAATTGGAAGATCTTGATCATGGATCATGGATCATGGTATTCACTGCTTCCATTATAATTATGTTCTTTCTTTCTGATACACCATTTTGTTGATGATTGTAGGGAGTTGTCAGCTCCCTCTTGATCCTAAGATCTTTACAAAAGTTTAAAAATTCTTTTGAGGTGTATTATCCTCCATTATCTGACTTGAGTATCTTGATATTTCTTTTAGAGAGATTCTCTATCAAGGCTTTCAATTCCTTGAATTTACCAAACACTTCATCTTTTGATTTCGAAAAGTAAACCCAATTTTTGCGAGAATAGTCATCAATAAAAGACACATAGTATACATACCCACTGATGGAGGTTGATGGAATTGGGCCACATGCATATGAGTGAATGAGCTCTAGGACTCCTTCTTCTTTGTTGTCTCTCTTCAAGAAAGGGTTCTTGATGTTCTTTCCTTGTGCACATCCCTTGCACACACCTTCATGGTCAACCTTGAATTTTGGTATACTTCTGACTGCCTTGATTACATATGTTAATTCCTTGTAGTTAATGTAAGATAATATTCGATGCCAAAGTTCACATGGATTCTCAATGGAATGAGTCAAGGCTACTTCTGGGTGACCTTTGATCTTATGCAAGCCACCTTCTTATTTTCCAATAACAATTGCTTCTTCCATTGTTTTTCCTTTGGCCCACATAAGAACTTCTCCATCTATGAAAGAAAATCTAAATCCTTTATTATATAAATATGAGATATAAAGTAGGCTCTTTTTCAAACCTGTTACATATAGTACATCCTTCATCTTCATTAGAGTTCCTGAATCAAGTTTGTAATTCAATTCTCCTACTCCTTTGATAGGGTACTGATAATCATCTCCAAGTGTAATTTTCTTTGGAAAGTTCTTTTATGTAAGGAAAGAGAGAATGTCTCTTTGACCTATCATGTTATTGGAAGCACCACTATCTATGAGCCAAGTGTCCTCATAAGGTGACACTGATCCAGAGAGGGCAGAGATAAAGACATAGTCTTCAATCTGCTCTTTTATCATCTTTTTGGGTGGCTCCTCATCTACAACTATGTGGGCATGGTGCCTCTTGTTTTTATTCTTGTATTCTTCTCTTATAGTTGGAAAATTCTTAGAAATATGTCCCATATTGTCACAATGTTAACATTGGTAGGATGATAAATATTTTTCTCTTCTTTGACCTTTCTGAAACTTCTAGAATCTCCTTGGAGGGTGAGATTATTGATGTATGAATTTGTTTGGGGTTGAGACTCCTTATGGCGATGAGTTTCTTTGTGGAAGTATGAACTATTCCTTCCTCCTTTAGTATGAGAAAATAGGGCTTGATATTCATCTCTTGATAGTATTTCGTCTTAGTTAGCCGCTCTTTCTTCTTCTTGAACACATTCTTCCTAAAGGCTGTCAAAGTGTAGTTTCTCCTTTCTCGCAAAAATAGTTTGGATGAATGCATACCAAGGTCTTGTGAGACTGTTAAGGGATGTCATTATGATTTCGTCTTCATCTAGAATATCACCAATTTATTCTATCTATTCCATGAATTGTGATATTCTAGAAAAATACTCTTGAATTGTTTCTCCTTTTTGCATCCTTGTAATTTTGAGTTGAGTTCTTAGATTCATCTTTTGGTTGATATTCTTTCCTTCATACATCCTGGTTAGGGAATAAAACATTTATTTTGAAGTCTTATTTGAAGCCACTTGAGGAATAAAGTGATATTTAATAGAATCTACAATGATTCTTTTGGCCCTAACTATGTCCTTTTGGTGTTTTGCTTTAGATGGAGCATTGATAGGTTCTAGTACATCTTCTATAATGAATATTTCTAGGTCATTATCTTCAATAATGAGTGAAATCCTATAATTCCATGAACGCAAGGTTTCCACACCTTTTAGCTTGTCAAAAACCTTAGTCCTCTCATACATCTTTACCTGGAGCTAGGAAAATGACCAAAAAATGAAAATGCTAAGAATTTAATTTTTGAACTTACCAAGAGGTACGCTTGAATGAGACGAGTATCCTAGTGTAGTTAGATTTAAGAAAATCCAAAATTTTCCCCTTAAAATTGGACCAAAAAAATTCTAGACTGGTACTTTTGGTACTGGTTCTGGTTTCCTGGTTTTCTGGTACTTCTGTTTTTCTGGTACATATCTTTTTTTGGTACTAGTCAAAACTAGGGTTTGAATTTCTGGAGTATCTGATCACTGAAAAGGTGCACTCAAGGTTCCAAAGAGTTCCATAGGCTAGGGAACACTTTTCTAGATGGTTTTTAGGTTGATATTCCTCTTCAACAAAAAGCCATAATTTTCTTGCACGACAACAATGACATTTTTCTTTATTGAGTGAAAGATGCTCTCTTCATTTTATCTCTCACACCATGTTAAGGTTTAAGCTATTATTAGGTTTCTTTTCCATTTACTAGATAACCATAGCATAGGCAGGATCATCGAGAGAAACACAATCACAAGATACACAATATTATCTTGGGAAACCCTCATGGGGGTGAAAACCCATAAAAAATTCCTTAATATAGATAGACAATACAATGCTAAGATAATAAACCAAAATATTAGAGAATATACAACACTAAGCAATGTGCCTCTATCTTCCTTAATCTCCCAACTGTAGCTACCAAACTTGTGCACTCGATGAGCGAATGAGTGAGTGTGATAATGAGGCATTGGCTTCCTTTATTTATACAAATTAGTAGGTGTTGAAAATATGTCTCTTCAATCAGAAAGGATGAGTTGTCTTCTTAGTGGTTAAAACCACTTTAATTAGCCTAGGGGCCAACTTCTCAATTTTCATATTATATTTAGGGTTTGAACAATCCACAAAATGGGATTTGGTCAATTACAATTCCCGACATGATCAATAGAGAAAAGGGGATTGATCTAATGAATAATAAATCAATAATAAATAGAATACTCTTTGCAGTTACAATATTTCAATAACTTTGGTTCAACTAATGGGTGTTTCGAATGCTTCTGTGCCACTGTTGATTGTGCTCCAACTTTCGTTGGGGTATTGTTTTGTGCGACATGTTTATTTTCTTTCTTTGAGTGTGTTCTAGTGTGGTCATGGTTTGGATATGAGTTAGCTATGGTTTTATCTGGTTCTCTCTCACTTGCATGCAACTCTGTGTAATAATAATTCATGCTTGGTGACTCTCGACTTCTTTGGTGCCTTCTTTCCAAATGTACATGTCTCTTTGCACCTTAACTGCCATGTAAGATCAGTCAATGGGGTTGATGAATGGTTAAATAAATGCAACTTTATTACCAAATCTGTCATTTTATTTTTGCCTCATACTACTAGTCTGTCATGATTTCTGGTGATTGTTACCATTTAAGATTATACGACTTATTTATGACTCATCATTACTACTTTGTAGTCATTGTTCCCTTATTTAATGCCATTAATGGTTCTGTTAGTACTATACTGAACAACTATTCTTCTTTCCATATTTGTTTGCTTCATGGTCTTTTTCTTCTGGGCATTATTTTATCAATTATTGCAGTTCCATCCTGATAACACAACAATCCTTTCTTCTTCATAATTTCTCATGCCTTTGTACTATGCAATATTTTTCTTTTTCTATGTCTACTTTTTATTTGTTTTTCCTCCTTTTGATACTTTTTATTTGTTTTTCTTTGTTTTTCCTCCGTACTATAGTAGACTTACTATGATACATGTTTTCTGGCATAGCCTAGATTACTGCACAGACTATCGACCATCTCTATAGATATTTATCCGACTCCCATTCACCATTCCTCCAAGGACTTCTCCATTCAAGGTTTCCAACTATGTGACACCTATCTCTGTCACATGATGAATCACATAGGGTCCTAGCCAGTCCATTCTAAACTTCCCAGGATGATACATCAACTTACTATCATAGAGTATTATACTAAGCATCTCATTTGAAAATGTTTCTATTTAATGTGTCTATAATGCCATGCCTTCTCTCTTTCTTTATGAACTTATTGATGGAAACCTATGACAAATCGATCTTCCTCAATTTGTACCAACTATGACAATCTATCCTCTATTGATCCATATTATGAAAGATAAGTGATCACTGCAATGCATAGTCTAGGTAGAATAAACTCCATTTGCATCATTTCTTCTTTCCCATAGACCAAAATTGTTGGCACAGGGGCAGACCCAAGGTTCAGTCCAAGAGTGCACCAACAGGCCCTAGCTACTAACCCTTTCAACAAAACCTGCAAAGCAGATGTAGTCTCACCCGAGGCAGCTATGAGGGGGTTGCAGGACAGAGGTGTCTACAACCAAAGGAATGTCAAGTGGATCAAGTACAACCACAACTCCATATGCATCAATACTTATCAAGCTACATCTATCCTGCACATTTATAGATCTGATCTAACACAATAATGTAATTAACCATATAACAACAATAGAGATCAATGCATAAATCACACACACAACACAAGGTATATGTGGTTCTCCTTCTCTCTAGGGATACGTCCACATAACTGCGTTTATAATATATGAAGATAAAGCCTACAGTTTTGATCTACACTCTTAGCCAACAAATCTTCTCTCTCTTCTTCTCTCTTCCTCTACCATCTTGCACACCCAGCTGCAAGATTTGATCCTCGCACCTAGCTGAAGATCTTACAATACCAGGAAGCTCTCTCTCTCAACACTCCCTCTCTCATATTAGAATAATCTCTCAATCAACACTAATCAATATCAATGCCCGACAATAGTACCTCTTGACCTCTATTTATACATTATAGTTCCTCCCCGACAACCTTAGGTCGAAACCTAGGTGTCAAAACCCTAATTACCAAAACCCTAGGTGTCTAAAACCCTAGGTCAACTTGACCCACTTTTCTCGGGCTTCACTAGCCTGTCTCTCCTTTCTTTATACGCAGTGGTAACGGTGGCTTTCCTTGATTTCTGAGTTGTCCTAGATCCATCTCTGTTGTTGATCTATCATCCTTGATCTTCTCATCCAAAGACTAGATTTTCTGCACTTCACTCCAGTTTTTCTTCTCTTTTTCTTACTTCGACCCAGTGATGGTCACTGTGTCTTCCGCGCAGTTCACGTTTGACCTTTTCTTCCTCTATATTCACTTGCTTCCATACCCAAGGTCCAAAAAGCTTCCAACACTCACCTGTGACTCGTCCTGAGGTACTTCAGATCTGATCTTTATATTTTACTTCGACTTTGGATTGCGCAGTGCAGTCTTTTATTTCTTCTTTGTGTTGCTTCTCTTCCCTTGTGCAGACTATCTTTTCTGCGTTTGGTACACAGTTTCGACTGCACCTGTTACCTGGACCCTTCTCCTTTTGTTTTTACTGAGAGATGTGAGGCAGCTAGTTGTCGTAGTACAACTTCATCTGACTCTCATTCACCAATCCTTCCTTCCATTCTCCCTTCAATGTTTGCAGTTGTGAAGCACCTCCTTCTGTAACATAGGCGATATTGTATGGTTTGCGCCAATGCATACTGAACTTCCCTGGGTGTCTTATGGACTTATCATCATACACCAGTACTAAGCCACCCTGCTTGAATGTCTTCTTATTGATGTGCCTTTCATGATATGCCTTCTCTCGTTCCTTCTGAACCTACTGGTGGAATCCTACAATGAATCGGTCTTCCTCCAATTCAACTAACTATGTTAGCCTCTCGTGGAAAATGCCAGTATCATCCATGTCTATAAATGCAACAATTCGTAAGCTTGGTACCAAGTATTCCATTGGAACAACAACTTTAAGGCCATAAACCAACTTGAAAGGGGTCTACATTGTTAATTTATTGCAAGTGGTTCTATAAGCCCAGAGTATTGTTGGTACTCTTAAATCCCAGTAGTCCATGTTCACACTGCAAACCTTCACCAATGTTGTCTCCAAGATCTTGTTGAATGCTTCAACTGTACCATTTTCTTGTGGATGGTAAGGTGTACTTTTCTGATGGTGAACTGCAAATTATTCAGTCAGGGCTTCCACTATCTTATTGACGAAATGGGTTCCTTGATCACTCATACGGGTCTTAGGGAATCCAAATCTAGTTATTATGTCATCAAATATAAAGAGCGTGGTTGTACCTGCACTACAGTCCTTGACTGCTCTTGCTTTGACCCATTTGGTTAACTATTCAGTCACAATAATCATGTAACTTGCTCCTGTGCGCTTCCCTAGTGGGTTTATAGGTCCCATGAAGTCAATGGACCATTTTTCAAATGCTTGTAAGGTCATATGGGGTTCTAATGGAATTTCATCTCTTCGGGATGGTTTTCCAACTCTTTGGAATATATCACAAGCTCTAGCATAATCCTTATCATCTCTGTGTAGGGTAGGCCACCACAGGCCAACTCGCAGGACCTTCTGTGCAATTGCTTTCCTTGAATAATGTCCTCCTACGATGCCTTCATGAGCTTCTGTGAGGATCAGTAGGCACTCTGCCTCCATAAGGCATCTTCTTAGTATCTCATCAAGTCTCATCTTGTATAGCTGACCAGCTATTAGTGAAAATTCTGCAACGCGCACCATGAATTGTTTCTTCTAGGGAATTTTATACTCACTAGGTGTTATTCATATTGTCAAGAACTAGATGATGTCTATGAGTGGTCATCAATATTTATAATGATGAGCAGTTGTGCATCTGGTAGTGTATCCTCGAAACTGGTGGGTTCTTCTCCATGTTCCAACCTTGACAAGTGGTCAAAGACCTTGTCCATTCTTCCTAGCTTAACTATGATCTCAAACTCATATTCCTGAAAAAACAGGAGGCATCTTCATATCCGCCCCCCCAACACTGGTTTATTGACTAGGTGTTTCAGCGTGAAGTGATTTGTGAACATTTTAAAGTGTCCTCCCAATAAGTAGTGGAAGAATTTTTATAGTGCATATACCATGGCCAATCCTTCTCTCTCTGTGGTGGTGTAGTTAACTTCTGGTGTGGATAGCTTCCTGCTACCAAAGGTTAACAGGTGATCAATGGCTCAGGTTTCTGGCTATGCCAGTACTACTCCTAGTGTAATAGAAGACGCATCAACGTGCACATGAAACTCCTTGCTCCAATCTGGAAAAATCAGAATGGGCACAATGACCATCTTCTGTTTTAGTGTGTTGAATCTTTTTTGGCATTCATTTGTCCATCCAAAATGGTAGTCCTTCTTCAAAATCTTCTCCATTGGTGATGTAATTTTGGCATAGCCTTTAATGAATTTCCTGTAATAGCCAATGTGTCCTAGCGCAATGCGTAGTTGTTTAACTAAAGTAGGAGGTGGAAAATCAACTATTATTGCAACTTTAGATGGTTTAAACAACAATCCTTGCTTACATACAATATGGCCTAATAATACTCCAAATGGTGAGAAGAAGATGCACTTCTTCAAATTTAAATAAATTTGTGACGGCAACCCCGCTCTCGCAGCAGGCGGTCGCTCCACCAGGACCTTCTTTCCCTCACAGGCCAGAGAGCTTTGATGCTCCTCCACTCCCGTATCGGGACTTCTTATTACCCACAGGAATACTTCTCGATAAATTCCCCTTCCCGATTTGAGAATTCGGGCTTCACGGGTTCGCGAGCTTTGTGCGCCTTCCTCCTGCACTTTGAAACTCCGATCCCCGATCCCCGAAGTCAACGGTCAATGATTCGACCTTGTCGGGGATTTCCCTGTCAAGAAATCGGTAGATGAAAGATGGTGGTTTACTCGCCTCCCAACTCTCTGAATGCCGATGTGCGATACCACGTGTCGTTCTCCGCTTGGTCTCCGTGGGACCCTTCGTGACTCGTGATCTCGCGGTTTCCTCGTACTCCCTTCGCCCTTGCAATTTCTGAAGTGCCGAGTCTCGAGTCCTCGGGATCTCGTGCCACCTATCCTTCCAATGATAGACGGCTCCGATTAGATCGGGGGATCGCGCCTCGCGTTTTCAACGTGCATGTGTTTCTTGCACTCACCAACCCCGATATGCCGATACCCGATGTCAACCGGATTCCCTCGCGTACTTGCGAGTTAACCTTCTCCCAGCTCCTCCGTGATCTGATGGTCTGCGGGACTTCAAAAACCTTATTGATGGCCTCAAGTCATCGGCTCTCTTCCCTTAAGAGTTCCCTGATTTACCACCTTCGTCCTGTGCGACCTCTACTGGGTCGATTTCTTCAACAAAAAAAAGGTTTTCCTCCCTGAGTTTTATTTCGAACTCAGACTATCTATACATGGAGGGTTTCTGCACAAGCTTCTTCCTTGCTCTGCTCTCTACTTTCTCTCTATCTCAGAATGAATTTACAATGTACAAAGGAGGGTGCCTATATTCCGTTTTCCCTCTCTAAAGCTAAACTGTCTAATCTATAGTGAATTCTATCTACCAGCATTAAAATTCTTAAATGCCTCCTTATCTACATTATATTACAAATGCACTTTCTTTGAATGCCTTTAGTAAACGGCGGCGCAACAATACCAAGGTGAAATTCAAAATTTAAGATTGACTGGCTCGTCCAGCTGTAATCCTTTGTCTCCACGCGCTGGCTCGCTTGATAGGTGAGTGATGCTCTTGCATCATACTCCTCGGCTCGAAAGATTTCATGGGCTCCTGCTCATGAGCTCCTGCACGGTGTGACCATGCTTCTGTATAATGGCCTCTGTCTCCCAGCTGGCATCCTCCACTGGGTGGTTCTTCCACTTCACCAGGTATTCAAAGTACTACTTTCTCCTGGATTTCCTGCCTATTCTCTTGTCCAGTATGCGCTCCATCTCGGGCTTCTGTGCAACTGGCAATTGCTTCTGCCACTGGATCACTGGCTCCTCAATCCCAGTGTCGGTTCCTTCAATCCTGTAGGGGTATAAATCCGAGATGTTAAAAATTGAAGATATCCCGATGCCCTCTGGCAGCTCAAGCTCATATGCATTTTCACCAAATTTCCTGAGAATTCGGCACGGCCCGATCTTCTTCATTTTGAGCTTGTTGTATGTTCCCTGCGGAAACCTTTATTTTCTCAAGTGCGCCAAAACCATGTCTCCAACTTCAAACTGAAGTTGCCTCCTCCGTTGATCGACTCTGCGCTTGTATTCCTGATTCGACTTCTACAATCGCTGCTTCACCTGCGTGTGAAGTTCTTTCATCGCCTCAACGAACTCTTCAGCCTTCGCGCTGCTAGTCTCAGCCTGTTCTGGCTCCCTGAGCTCAGACACTCCTCTCGGCCGTGTCGCATACAAAATTTGAAACGGACTCTTACCTGTACTCTGATTCACAGAATCGTTGTACGCAAACTCTGCCTGTGGTAAGATCTGATCCCAACTGGTGTGATGCTCCGTCACCAGACTTCTCAACAGATCCCCTAAGCTCCTGTTGACCACTTCCGTCTGCCCATCTGTCTGCGGATGGTAAGCAGAGCTGAATGCCAAGTCAGTCCCCAGCTTCTTCCATAGCATTCTCCAAAAATGACCTATGAACTTTGTATCCCTGTTCGAGACTATGCTCCTCGACAATCCATGCAACCTGACAATTTCTTTAAAGAACAAATTTGCGATGTGCATCGCGTCACTAGTTTTATGACACGGAATAAAATGTGCCATCTTCGAGAACCTGTCCACCACAACAAAAATGGAATCCACGCTTCTCTGTGTTCTCGGAAAGCCCAACACAAAATCCATACTGATGGCTTCCCATGGCCTCTCAGGTATGGGCAGTGGCTGATATAGCCCTGTGTTTTGTTTCCTGCCCTTCGCGTGTTGACAAATTCTACACCTGTCAACAAACCTTTTGATATCTGCACGCATGCCTGGCCAAAAATACGATTCGCTCAGCTTGGCAAAAGTTTTATCATGCCCGAAATGACCTGCTAAGCCTCCGTTGTGCTTCTCTCGTACCAAATTCTCTCTCATAGAGCAATCTGGAATGCACAACTGATTTCCTTTGAACAACAATCCATCCTGTACCAAGAAATCTATCCATGGGCTCCTATCTCTGAGCACCGGATTCTCGGCTGCTTCATGAGCTTCCCTAAAATCAGCATCACCTGCATACATATCTCTTAAATTTTCAAAACCTAAAGTTTTGACCCTGAACTCCTGCAACAACAAGCACTTCCTGCTCAAGGCATCAGTGACCTTGTTCGCAGTCCCCGAAATGTGCTTGATCACAAACGTGAAATTCTGCATGTACTCTACCCACTTCGCATGCTTTTGATTCAGCTTCTCTTGCTGGCTCACGAATTGCAGTGTGTGATTATCACTGTACAACACAAATTCTTTGGGTATGAGATAATGCCTCCACTTTTTCAATGCTTGTATGATGGCATAGAATTCCTTATCATACATGGAGTATTTCAATTTTGCATCATCCAGCTTCTCACTGTAGTATGCCACAGGTCTATCATCCTGACTTAAGACCCCTCCAACAGCATACCCACTAGCGTCACACTTCACCTGGAAGGTCTTCTGAAAATCTGGCAGCACCAGAACTGGTTGCTCAGTTATCTTCTGCTTCAACAGATTGAAGCTCCTTTCAGCCTCAGCTGTCCACTGAAAAATTTTATGCCACTTTTTCACCGTGTCCATCATTGCAGCACTAATTCCACTGAAGTTTCGAATGAACTTCCTGTAGAAGCTTGCCAAGACATGAAAGCTTCTTACCTCGAAAACATTCCTCGGCGATGGCCAATTCCTGATTACGTCAACCTTCTCAGGATCCATCTTTAATTCATTTGCCGAAATAACGAACCCCAGATATATGAGCTCCATCTGCATGAATGAGCATTTTTTCAAATTGATCAGTAGCGTCTCCTGTTGTAGTCTTCTCATCACCGTGGCTAAATGCCTCAAGTATTCAGCCTTGGTCTTGCTGAAAATTAAAATATCATCAAGGTACACCACCACGAATTTTCCAATGAATTTCCGTAGGACTTCATTCATTAGCCTCATAAAAGTGTTGGGTGCATTTGTCAAGCCAAATGGCATGACCAGCCATTCGTACAAACCCTCGGTTGTCTTGAATGTTGTCTTCCATTCATCTCCCTCTCTCATTCAGATCTGATGGTATCCGCTCTTGAGATCAATCTTAGAAAAATAATTTGCCCCGCTCAGGCAATCCATCAAGTCGTCCATCCTTGGCAATGGAAACCTGTACCTGATGGTGATCTTGTTTATGGCCCTGGAGTTTGTACACATCCTCCAGCCTCCATCCTTCTTCGGACTTAGTACTGCCGGGACAACACACGGACTAAGGCTCTCTCTGACCAGTCCCTTATCTTGCAGATCCTGAACTTGCCTTTTGACTTCCTCGTTCTCTTGAGGTGTCAACCTGTATGCTGCCTTATTCGGCAAACTCGCCCCTGGAATAAGTTCAATATGGTGACTCACGCTCCTCACTGGTGGCAACGAACGAGGTAGTTCGTCCACGATGATATCAGCGAACTCTCCAAGCAGTTCCTGAATCTCCTCTGGCAAGTCGTCCACTCTTGTGCTTGTCAAGACAACCCTCGGCTTCCTGACAACAAAGAACTGTGGATCCTCATTCTTCTCCAACTCTGTGAGAAGCTCTTTTCCACTCATTAGAAGTATCTGGCTACTCGTTTCAGGCTTTACTTCCTTACCTTTATCCTTTATCGGAAGCAACTTATGTAGTCTCCCCTCCTTCTCCAAGGTGTACGTGTTCATCCTCCCATCATGAACAACATTTCTATCATACTGCCATGGTCTCCCTAACAGTATGTGGCATACGTCCATGGGAATGACGTCGCACAAGATCTCGTCATGATAATTCCCAATTTTAAATTTGACTAAGCACTGTTTAGTGACACTTACCCGGTGTCCTTTCTGTAGCCACAAGACCTTATATGGACTCGGGTGCTTAGTTGTCTCCAGCTCCATCTTTTTCACCATCTCAGCTGCAACGAGGTTATCAGTGCTCCCGCTGTCAATGATGACTTTGCATTTTCTGTCCTTAGCTGTGCAAGCTGTTCTGAACAGTATGCTCCTCTGCACTAAGCTGTCCACCTCTTTCTCAGGTGTGAAAAGAATCTTATGCATCCCAAGCGATCTTCCGCTGTCTGCATCTTCACCCTCAACATCACGCCTCTGCTGCGCCTCAACGATGTGAGCTTTTCCTCCATCCATCTTCCTCTCTGGACAGTCCATGACTTTATGACCGTCTTTACCACATGTGAAACATGTGATAACTCCTCCTCTACCTCTTCCTCTACCTCGAGTACGAGGAAATGCATTGGCATCAGCGAAATCCCCTTGCTGATCCGGTTGCTGCCTCCTCAGCTCAAAATTTTGTTGTCTCTGCTGGGAGGTTCCACCTCTTTCAACTCTTCCTTGAGGTCTTTTCCAGTCTTCCCTGGGCTTCTGTGTTCGCTCTTGAACGACAGCCCTTCCTCATGGCTGGCTTCTGCCTTGGCCTCGCTGTCCATACTTGCGGCTCAGCTTCTCTTCGGCTTTCAGAGCCATCTGATACGCATCCTCAACTGTGCGTACGGTCAGCATGCTCAGTTCATCCTGAATATCGTACCTGAGACCATTCAAGTATCTTGCCACCTTTTCGTCATCACTTTCCCGATGACCAGCTCGAATGTTGAGCCTGTAGAACTCCTCGGTGTACTCCTTCACCGTCATCAACTTCTGT
>CBVK0102397861.1:0-16559 GCA_900067695.1 Picea abies
GCATGCGCCTGAACAGAGTGATCTGGTAGTCCCTCAGAATGAACTTTGCCTTTAACTTGGCGATCATCCGATCCTAGTTTTTAATCTTCTGTTTTCCCTTGGAATGCCTGTCCGCCTGCAGTTCGTCCCACCATAAGGCCGCATGTCTCTTTAGCTTGGTGACAGCATGCCTCACCTTCTTGTCCTCTTCGATATCCTCATAATCGAAGTAGGTGTCGAGTGCTTGGATCCAATCCAGCAACTCCTCTGCGTTCAGACTCCCTTCATAAGTCGGGATGTCCATCTTCGTCTTCGAGCTCATCCTCGAAATAGCTCTTATCAACCTCTCTGTTGAGGCATCTTCTGCGGTGACCTCTTCTTGGTCATGTCTAGCCTCCTCTTCAATCTCAGGATCGCTGAACTCCCCTGCGTCGGCTCCACGCTTCTGAGTGGTCTCCATGTCCTCGAGTCTCGCCCTGAGATCTCGTATTTGACGTTCCATTTCAGCATTTCCTGCTGGCCTACCCCTCCTTCGGGCGTCCCTGTCTTCTTGATCAGGTGACTGCCTCTCTCTTCTGGGAAGCATTATATCTCACCTCCCTGCTACCTGAACAAAGAGAATTCCAACTCAGCTCTGATACCACTCTGACGGCAACCCCGCTCTCGCAGCAGGCGGTCGCTCCACCAGGACCTTCTTTCCCTCACAGGCCGGAGAGATTTGATGCTCCTCCACTCCCGTATCGGTACTTCCTATTACCCACAGGAATACTTCTCGACGAATTCCCCTTCACGATTCGGGAATTCGGGCTTCACGGGTTCGCGAGCTTTGTGCGCCTTCCTCCTGCACTTTGAAACTCCGATCCCTGATCCCCGAAGTCAACGGTCAATGATTCAACCTTGTCGGGGATTTCCCTGTCGAGAAATCGGTAGATGAAAGATGGTGGCTTACTCGCCTCCCAACTCTCCGAACGCCGATGTGCGATACCACGTGTCGTTCTCCGCTCGGTCTCCGTGGGACCCTTCGTGACTCGTGATCTCACGGTTTCCTCGTACTCCCTTCGCCCTTGCAATTTCCGAAGTGCCGAGTCCCGAGTCCTCGGGATCTCGTGCCACCTGCCCTTCCAATGATATACGGCTCCGATTAGATCGGGGGATCGCACCTCGCGTGTTCTACGTGCATGTGTTTCTTGCACTCACCAACCCCGATATGCCGATACCCGATCTCAACCGGATTCCCTCGCGTACTTGCGAGTTAACCTTCTCCCACCTCCTCCGCGATCTGACGGTCTGCGGGACTTCAAAAACCTTCTTGATGGCCTCAAGTCGTCGGCTCTCTTCCCCTTAAGAGTTCCCTGATTTACCACCTTCGTCCTGTGCGACCTCTACTGGGTCGATTTCTTCAACAACAAAAAGGTTGTCCTCCCTGATTTTTATTTCGAACTCAGACTTCTTCCTTGCTCTGCTCTCTGCTTGCTCTCTATCTCAGAATGAATTTACAATGTACAAAGGAGGGTGCCTATATTCCGTTTTCCCTCTCTAAAGATAAACTGTCTAATCTACAGTGAATTCTATCTACCAACATTAAAATTCTTAAATGCCTCCTTATCTACATTATATTACAAATGCGCTTGCTTTGAATGCCTTTAGTAAACGGCGGTGCAACAATACCAAGGTGAAATTCAAAATTTAAGATTGACTGGCTCGTCCAGCTGTAATCCTTTGTCTCCACGCGCTGGCTCGCTTGATAGGTGAGTGATGCTCCTACATCAATTTGACACTACCTCCATTTATCCAAAATTAGCCTTAGACATTCATCAACAAAGTAAATACAGTCCAATCATCGAAATATGATTCTAAACATTTATGCAAAAATTCTTTGAATGTTTCGACTACCACCCTAGAAAATATGGTTGGGGAATTCTTCAGTCCAAATGGGATTACTGTGTATTGAAAGGATCCCCATTCTATGGAAAACGTGGTCTTATGGTGGACCTCCTTGGAAATTCGGATCTGATGGTATCCTGAAAATCCATCTGTAAAATAATATACCTCTTGGCCTCCCACATTCTCTAATACTTCATCGGTGAATGGTGTAGGGAAAGGGTCATGTAGACAGGCATAATTCAATTTCCTAAGGTCCACACATACTCTGATTTCTCCTGTCTTCTTGTTTTGTACCAACATAGGGCTGGTCCATTCTGATTCTTTGATAGGTTCAATAATCCCTTCTTCCAGCATTTTGTCGAGCTCAATCTTCACTTTTTCCTTGTATTTTGGATTCAATCTGTAGGGTATTTTCTTGAATGGATTCACATATGGTTTCAAAGGTATTCTCATCTCTCCCATAGGTCCTTTGATTCCCTTCATATCAGTGAACTTGGTTGGAAACAAGTCTTGATATTCATGCAATAACTCTGTAGTCTTTTCAATGGTAGCAGCATCCCAATAATCTCTGACATTGGCAAGCTTTGGTGTCTCCTATGTTCCAATATTGACCTTTCTGATCTTGATTGGTTTTCCAATGAATGGTAGTTCAACTTCTAGTCCCTCCACATCTCTTTGGCCTTCTGTCTCCATGATGTTGACCTTCCTCGGGTCATCGTCGTCATTGACATTGATTTTATAGCAAGTCTGCAATTTCTTGAGAGGCGTAGTCCATTAATCCTCCTTTTGTTACATAGGGAGGATAGATGCCTCTTTGAATACCTTATGCCTCACAATCTGTAGTACTTGGTCTACTAAAGGATATTCACTTTCAAATAAAAAAGGTGGTAAAATTTTTTTAAATCATACCTTCCCAATCTGTGGTGACGAGGCACCGTTCCGCTTGAAGGTACCAGTTGATAGGGGTCGTATCTGGCGTGTTAATGAATCTATGCACCCATTGTTCTCAAGGAATATCGCTACATCCCTCTTCATAGCTTTGCGCATGGTCCTTTGGGCAACTTCGACCAGTATACTTTACTTTGCAACTTACTGCTTGTCTTGAAAACCGTGATGTCATCAAGGTTCGACATTGTGTCTAGTCTGTGATGTTTCTTTCATACATCCCCCACCAACTTGTTGTTGTAGATTTCACAGACTCATCCATTGACAAAAATTGTTGTTGTGTTGGTACACTTGTTTTGAAATATTAAAGGAAGGTTTCTAGGGGGTTCATGCCATGAAATGTGGGTAACTTACTCACTGTTATGCTGATCCAGTGAAATTCTCTAGTTAATCTAGCACATCTTCTAGTAGAGATTTCATACATCTAGTTCTGTGAGTTCTCCAATTGATATAATCCTTCTCTCTAGCTGTTAGTTTGTAGATGTTCTCGAATTTGTATGCATGGTCCTCTTATCTGATGGGCTCTGTGTAACGCTGACCCTCATCTGGACCTATGTGTGAAATGACCCTATGGCCATCTCTTTCAAAGGTCATATGTCTTTTATTCAAATCAACAATAGTAGAGTTGTTGAAGGCCCAATTGATTCCAAGCAATGCAGGGTAAGGGCAAATATCATCAACAATTTCAATTACCTCAAAATCTGCAAAGGTTCTAACTCCGTCGATGTCCATAGGGACATGCTCCAATCATCCAAATGGGATGAAAGCTTGTTGATTAGCCATGTGAAGTCAGATAAGGGAATAGATCATCTTGGGTTTTCCCATAAGTGCCCAAGTTTTCTTTGTCATGACATTGACCTCCGATCCTAAGTCGAGGACCACATAGTCTATATCATATTCTCCTATCTGAGCATTCAAATGTAATTATTTATTTGCTCTTCTCTTCTTACCAATTTGGTGTACTTCCTTATTTAGTAAGGGGTATATCTTCCCTAGTTCATACTTCCTAATTAAGTTCTATAGTTCTTGCACAACGTTCCCATCCTAAATTAACTCAAGACAAGTGTACAAAAATTCAATGAGTTTACATACCTCTTTTTCTTCTTTATGCGTAGTCGACTGGTCAAATGCCTGAGGAATTACATACTCTTTTGTTTTCGGTCATGTTTTTTATGAGGACCCTTGGTCTCTTTTGAACTCCTGTCTCACTTCCTCGAAGATTTGTCTTTCTTTCTTTGCATCAAAAGCCTGAGTCTTCTCCGCAGCTTTCTTGATACCTGAATCTTCTGTGATCTTTCTTTGGATTGTTCCATCCTCTCCTGTAGCAGTGCCTCCTTGAGTAATAACAATGAATATAGGGTCTATTCTGTGAGGCTCAACATATATCAGTTGTACTTGAGGGCTCTACTGGGGTCCTCATCTTTCCTGAAGCTTATCTAGCAACACAGGGTAGTCTTCAATAACATGCTTGAAGGAGTTGCAATAACTACAAGTGGTGAAAGAGTTATGATAGTCCCTTGTTAGATGTCTTGGCTATGCACAGTTGTAATAGATTATTTTTCCTTGGCCTCGACCCATACCTCCTCCTCTTTCTCATAGTCTGTATCCACTATGAGGATTGAAAGTTCCTCTTCATGGGGAATCGTACTGTGCATTGTTTCCTTCTTGGTGCACTTTGCTTTGGATCTTGTATATGTCTTTTGATATTTCATGCATCAAGTCAAAGGCCATAAAATCTCTATCATCATGCCCTATGAACTTACATAATGTGAAATACAATTTTTGGGGTGTTTGAACATACTTCTGCATATAGTAGCACTCACCAGGGTGATGTTGGTTTCTGTATACTTCGCACCAGGGTAGGTTAACTTGCTTCAAGGGGCTCGGTGATCCTCAGGCTAAATATTCATGAAACAAGGGACAATGTTCCTTATCATGACCTTTGGATATACATCTTACAATCATATATATTCTCTTTTGTCCTTCCCCTTGTCCTTCTTCATATCCTCGACCTGTAGAGACAAACTAGTCAACTGGCTTAGGATCTGGCTCATGCCTGAGCTAGATTCTCCCATAGGTATTGATTCAAGCTTCATGGTGCTCTCCAAATATTATGCCTATGATGCAATCTTCTACTGCATCAAGGGAACTCTAATATGCAGTATAAGGGAAGCGATGAACCATTCCTTGTTCTGTTCATCTAGGATCTTAAAAGTCAATCTTCCAGTTAAGGTTTTGAAGCTTTGATCAAACTCCCAAATAGGTTCAGTGACCTTTTCCTTGATCTCCTTTGGTTCTGTGATACATTGTGACTCTAAATTAGGTTTCTTAAACTCTTCAACCAGTGAGTTCTTGATCTCATTAAATGGCTTAGGATGCACAAGTCCTTGGACAAGCTTCATGTACCATCTTAACGTGCAATCCTTCAGTGTGGTGCTAAATTGGTTTCTTTTAACAACTTCCTCGGTAATGTTTTTAATGTTCCAAACAACTTCATATAGGAACCAGTGTTGATCATGATCTTTAGGTCCACCTCCTCTAAAGATAGGGAGCCTCATCTCATTTTCCATGGAGCTGCCTAGGTTTCCTTTCTGAGTAGATACTGAACTGCTTGTAATGGTACTCTACGGAATCCGATGATTCTGACTATTATAATGGTTTAATGTTTCTGAAACAATGGGGGGTCATTATTACTTACTTCAGTAGCTTGCATAGTTCCTGAGGTATCTGGCTCGCTTTGGTGAAGCTATTCAACTTTCCATTCATCTGTTCTAGTAGGTTCTGAATGTTCTTCATCTGTCAGATCTACCTCTTCCCCACTATAGAAACCCTCTTCTCCATAGTTTTGATTAAACAGGTTCTCAAGGTGAACCCTTATAAATACTCTTCCACTACGCATATGTCCAGCTTCTGTGTCACTGTCGTTGTTCGCGTTTTTGAACATTATCCCTTTCATGTCCAACCAATCTACTGTATCTTCAAGATGTGGTTTTCATGCAAGAGACTCTTGATTCTTAACTTCAAAAAATGAAAAAATACCCCTCTGGGTCCTTTGAAAAAGTATCTCTTATCTTGGATATAGGATTCTACTCTGTTAATAACAAATTCGGTGATATACTCTCCAATGGTACTATCAAGCCAATAATCTACAACTCTGGATACAACGTTATCAACTCTCTTAACCCTCTATATTAGCGCCAATGTCTAAGCCACAGGAGGTCTAGATATGATCTCAAACTATGTATCATCTAATATAGACAACCATGTGTGTAGCTACTGATGGATTCCTCCAAAGAAAATCTCGTGAATGTCAGTGAAAATGTGTCTTTGTAGCCAATCTTCAGTACTCAACTTTGGGTTTTTTCTCTAGGCTTCAGTGAAGTCCCTCTCCTGATCTTCTATACACTTTTGAATCTCTGTCTTTGATGGGAACCACCTTGACATTTCCTCACGAAGATTCCAGTCCTAGCAATAGAACTATTTGTTGGCACAGGAGAAGACCCAAGGTTCACTTGAAGAGTGCACCAACAAGCCCTAGCTACTGGCCCTTTCGGAAACACTTTCGAAGAAAATGCAGTCTCACCCAAAGAAGATATGAGGGGGGTTGTAGGACAGAGGTGTCTACAACCAAAGGAATTTCAAGTGGATCAAGTACAACCAAAACTCCATATGCATCAAAATTTATCAAGCTAGATCTATCATGCACAGTTATAGATCTGATCTATCACAGTAATGCAATTAACCATATAACAACAACATAGATCAAAGAATAATTCACACACACAACACAAGGTATACGTGGTTCACCCTCTCTCTAGGGCTACGTCGAAAAAAATACACTTATAATATATTAAGATAAAGCCTACAGTTCTGAACTATGCTCGTAGCCATCAAATCTTCTCTCTCTTCTTCTTTCTTCCTCTACCATCCTACGCACCCAGCTTGAGGATTTGATCTTCGCACCCAGCTGAAGATATTACAATAACAAGAAGCTCTCTCTCTCAACACTCCCTCTCTCATAGTACAATAATGTGTCAATCAACACTAATCAATATTAATGCCCAACAATAATACCTCTTGACCTAGGTCCTCTAGACCTCTATTTATACATTATAGTTCCTCACCGACAGCCTTAGGTAAAAACCTAGGTGTAAAAACCCTAATTACCAAAACCCTAGGTGTCTAAAACCCTAGGTCAACTTGACCCACTTTTCCTGGGCTTCGCTAGCCCGTCTCTCCTTTATTTATGCACGGTGGTAATGATGTATTTCCCTACTTTCTGATTTCTCCTTGATCCATCTCCCTTGCTGATATGTCATCCTTGATCACCTCATCCAACAACTAAATTTTCTGCACCTCTCTCGAACGTTTCTTCTCTTTTGCTTACTATGACCCAGTGACAGTCACTATGTCTTCTGCATAGTTCACATTTGACCTTTTCTTCCTCAATCTTCACTTGATTCCATACCCAAGGGACAACAAAACTAAAGGGCGTTCTCCCTTTCAAATTTTTTATTGTATTCTCGTGGACCCATAAAACTGCAGTAACTTTTAAGTCCCATTCATCTCTCCCTATGTTACATATCTTTGTCAAGGAATTCTCTAGGATTTTATTGAAATATTCCACTAACCCATTGGCCTGAGTATGATACGAGGTACTCTTATGATTATGAATTTGAAACTCCTCTAGAAATGAAGCAATTGATTTATTTAGGATGTGTGTTCCTTGATCACCGATTAATATGCATGGACACCCAAATCATGTGACTACATTCCAAAATGGAAATCACGCAGTAGTCTCCTCCATCCATCCTGTGACGAGTGTTTCTTCTACCCATATTGTTTAGTACTATGTTGCAGTGATTATGTACCTTGCTCTCAATATTCTCACTTGTGGGTCGATCAACCCCACAAAATCTATGGCCCATTTATCAAATGATTATAATGTAAAATGTGGATTTAACGATATTTCATCCCTCCTAGATGAATTTCCCACTCTCTGACATACATCGTGTTAGCACAAGATTGGTTAAGGTGACAAGTGTCAAGAAAAAGAATTGAAAACAATCTCACAAGGTTCCAAGCATCAAAAGTGCCCATGGATTTACACTTCCAAATTGCACGCAGAACATACAGGCGGGTGCTACCTAAAGGTGCTACCAAAATTCTGGCAAAGGCAGAATTGTGCAGAGTTATTCTGCCATTTTTGAGTCATTAATTTAAAACTTGGATTGTGAACAATTGACAAGGTATTTTTGAAAACCGGAGGATTTTTTTGTTTATAACATTCCATATAACAAAAACCTCTTTTAGTTTTTCAAAATGTGTTATGGTTTTAGAGATATTAGACATAGTAGTGGCACTACCAACTGTTTTACAACAATGCTACCTAATTTTCTGTAGCGGTCACGATTTTGATATTCGCCTTGTTGGGAGGTTGCCACCTGTCAAGGAGGATTCGAATGGATTACCAAGAATTAGTTATATGTCAAGGGACACCTGCACCTACTATTTATCTCAAGAAAATGCCTCATGCAATGAGGTGGAGACATTTTATTATGACTTCCAACAAATTCTTGAAAATTAGCAGTTTGTTGGATTTTTGTCTCTTTGATTGTTGCCACCTATCTCCAAGGTTTAGAATTCAATGGAGGATATGGGATTCAACCTCCCAAGTTTATGAGGATTCTATTTTCTATTTAATGAAGGAAAGATCTCTTGGAGAGGTGAGAGACCCGAAATGTTTGGGTAAAATTTCAAGATATGTGAGGGAGCTAGAAAGGCATGAAAAATCTCTGATTTTAAGTTGCAAACTTGTGATGTTTTTTTATGTATAAGACCTCAGCTAAAAATGAAGTTATGTATCAGTTTGTTTTCTCTTTTATGTGTAAATCATTTTCCCATCTTTCATATTCTTGGATATGTGTTTCTTCTATAGGTTATGTGTCTATAATTTTTGTCCTGAGAGGGTTATTGTATAGGTATGCTCTAGCCCTTGCCATGGGCTTATGTGAGTTTTAATTCATCTTTAGAAAGGTTTTCTGAAAACTGATTTTTTTCCTCTTGATTTCATATGTATTGAATATCAGTATTCTCTTTGATCATTTTCAGTTTTGTTTTTCTTATTTCTTCATTCCATCTTTTTGTAAGCATTATAATTGATCCCAACTTTGTTGACCTGATTTGTTGGACATAGAATGTTAGTTCAGTATTACAGTTTCTTTTCATGGACTCCATGCCCAATGGTTTCATTTATTTTTTGACTAATTTAACCACTCTCATAATTTCCTAAAACCCAAGTTATACAATGAAACATTTTTATTCATGATGGTCTAGGCTTGCACTTGAGCAGTCCAAGAGAAACTTCTAGTGCTAAAATTTTTGGTGTCGTTTTCGGGGATGAATTTGAGCAGATTGAAAATCTCCCTGGGAAGAACGACATTTCACAACTCCATATTTATATGGTGACTGAAGTTGGACACCTTCAAGACTGCACATTCATCATGACGACTCCATTGTTCGAAATCTGTTGGTGAATCCACTGGGGATGAGATCAATTAAATGGATATGAAGGCTATCCTGGCTAGGAGGTTTTCCCCACTCAATTTATCAGCCATAGATGATTATCCACATTCTATGCCTCTTATTTATGAATGGAAAGATATACTTCCTAGATTTTATAAAGGTGAGGATGACAACCCTATTGAGCATGTTCAAGAATTTCATGCTTTGATGCAACAACTTGATATCCATCATGAATATATATTGATGAAAATGTTCATGTATTAATTCTATGGGGATGCACGTAAATTGTATTTCTCATTACCCCCTTACATCATTTCATCCTTGAAGGATTGCCACAGAGTATTCAATGAACACTGCAAAAAGTTTTATCCCTTTGAAAGTATTTGTCATAACTATTGTGAGGGATATGTAGAATGTCCTCAAGATTTGTTAGATTGCTCTGCTGAATATAAATATGAAAACGATTCTATTCACTGCCCAAATGAAAGAATAAATAATACTTCTGTATTTATAGAGGACATCATTCATAAATTTGTTTCAGATGAAAATCATGTGTATGAACAACTAGAAGCAACCGTTACTGCTCTTCCTAAAATGGATATTTTTAACAATTATATTCTTGATGAAATTACTGTTTTAGAGGTTGATCAAAGGTATGAAGGGTAGTCTATTTTTTATGAATATTCTAGTGATGATGAGAAGCAAGCTTATCCTATATTTGATCACTATAAATAGAGGGAGTATGATGGAGAGGTTGGCCTTGTCACAAAAGACATAACCCAAATATTTGACCAGGAGCAACCCTTAGTTGAGGCACATGAAGAGATAGTTTATACAAAGCTAGAAGTAAATCAACAATCATCAATGGATCAACAACCACCTACATCAATCCTTATTCCACTTGTACACACAGTTTATAGTAAGCAACTTGAAGTGGAAAAATAAATATGTTATGAGTCCCATATGTTTTGTCACTATTTTTATGACCCTGTAGGGGTGTAGATGGAGTTGTATTTCTCAAATGTTTTGGAACTTGTAAAATTTATTGTGTCAAAAACAGTTAGAGGAGATGTAGGAAATGCTTTCAAACCATTTTCATGTTCCTCTTTTCTGTTGTTAATCATTGGCATTATAAAGAATCATGTCAACAAGTTGCTTGAATGGATTTGGTGGAAGTTTTCCTTCACCTATCCCGTTGTAAAAGTCAGTTAGCTTAGGTTTTGTACATAAATAAGCTCCATCAAGAGCAGGTGTGTTTTCTTTATTTTTGAAAGTAAAGTAATATAAGTTGTTAGTGTGTTGTCTTCAACACAATGCATTAGAGCATGACTCCACAAGCCTAAAGGATAAGGCATTGAAACTACAAGAGTTCTTAGAGCCTCACAGGGAGGACTCTGTCCCCCATGGAGCCTATGTTAGCACAATATTGGTTAAGGTGCCAAGTGTCAAGGACACACATTGAAAACACTCTCATAAGGTTCCAAGCATCAAACACACCAATAGATTTATGCTACTGAATTTCATGCAGAAAACACATGTGGGCGCTACCTAAAGGCACTACCAAAATTCTGGCAGAGGTTGAATTGTGCAGAGTTATTCTACCAGTTTTGAGACACTAATTTAAAACTTTGATTGTGAACAATTGGGAAGGTATTTTTGAAAACTGGAGGAGGATTTTTTTTATAAAATTCCAAATAACAAAAACCTCTCTCATTTTTTCAAAATGTGTTATGGTTTGACATATATCATACATAGAAGTGGTGCTACCAACTATTTTACAATGGCGCTACCTAATTTCTTTTAGCGGTCATGGTTTTGATATTTTCCTTGTTGGAAGGTTTCCACCTGTCAAGGAGGATTGAAATGGATTCTCAAGGATCAGTTAGATGTCAAGGGACACCTGCACCTAAGATATAGCTCCAGCAAAGGCTTCATGCAATGAGGTGGAGACATTTTATTAATGACTTCCAACAAATTCCTGAAAATTAGCAGTTTGTTGGGTTTTTGTCTCTTTGATTGTTTCCACCTATCTACAAGGTTTAGAATCCAATGGAGGAGATGGGATTCGACCTCCTAAGGTTATGCAGATGCTATTTTATATTTAAGGAAGGAAATATCTCTTGGAGAGGGGAGAGACCCGAAAGGTCGGGGTAAAATTTCAAGATCCGTGAGGGAGCTATAAAGGCATAAAAAATCTCTGATTTTAAGTTGCAGACCTGTGCTGTTTTTTTATGTTAAAGACTTCAGCTGAAAATGAATTTATGTTTCGGTTTGTTTTCTCTTTTCTGTGTAAACCATTTTCCCATATTTCATCTTCTTGGATATGTGTTGCTGCTATAGGTTATATGTCTGCAATTTATGTGCTAAGAGGGTTATTGTATAAGATATGCTCTAGCCCTTGCCACAAGCTTATCTGAGTTTTAATTGATCTTTAGAAAGGTTTTCTAAAAACTAAGTTTTTTTCTGTTGCTTTTATATGTATTGAATATCATGATTCTCTTTGATCATTTTCATTAGGTTTTGTACATAAATAAGCTCCATCAAGAGCAGGTGTGTTTTCTTTATTTTTGAAAGTAAAGTAATATAAGTTGTTAGTGTGTTGTCTTCAACACAATGCATTAGAGCATGACTCCACAAGCCTAAAGGATAAGGCATTGAAACTACAAGAGTTCTTAGAGCCTCACAGGGAGGACTCTGTCCCCCATGGAGCCTATGTTAGCACAATATTGGTTAAGGTGCCAAGTGTCAAGGACACACATTGAAAACACTCTCATAAGGTTCCAAGCATCAAACACACCAATAGATTTATGCTACTGAATTTCATGCAGAAAACACATGTGGGCGCTACCTAAAGGCACTACCAAAATTCTGGCAGAGGTTGAATTGTGCAGAGTTATTCTACCAGTTTTGAGACACTAATTTAAAACTTTGATTGTGAACAATTGGGAAGGTATTTTTGAAAACTGGAGGAGGATTTTTTTTATAAAATTCCAAATAACAAAAACCTCTCTCATTTTTTCAAAATGTGTTATGGTTTGACATATATCATACATAGAAGTGGTGCTACCAACTATTTTACAATGGCGCTACCTAATTTCTTTTAGCGGTCATGGTTTTGATATTTTCCTTGTTGGAAGGTTTCCACCTGTCAAGGAGGATTGAAATGGATTCTCAAGGATCAGTTAGATGTCAAGGGACACCTGCACCTAAGATATAGCTCCAGCAAAGGCTTCATGCAATGAGGTGGAGACATTTTATTAATGACTTCCAACAAATTCCTGAAAATTAGCAGTTTGTTGGGTTTTTGTCTCTTTGATTGTTTCCACCTATCTACAAGGTTTAGAATCCAATGGAGGAGATGGGATTCGACCTCCTAAGGTTATGCAGATGCTATTTTATATTTAAGGAAGGAAATATCTCTTGGAGAGGGGAGAGACCCGAAAGGTCGGGGTAAAATTTCAAGATCCGTGAGGGAGCTATAAAGGCATAAAAAATCTCTGATTTTAAGTTGCAGACCTGTGCTGTTTTTTTATGTTAAAGACTTCAGCTGAAAATGAATTTATGTTTCGGTTTGTTTTCTCTTTTCTGTGTAAACCATTTTCCCATATTTCATCTTCTTGGATATGTGTTGCTGCTATAGGTTATATGTCTGCAATTTATGTGCTAAGAGGGTTATTGTATAAGATATGCTCTAGCCCTTGCCACAAGCTTATCTGAGTTTTAATTGATCTTTAGAAAGGTTTTCTAAAAACTAAGTTTTTTTCTGTTGCTTTTATATGTATTGAATATCATGATTCTCTTTGATCATTTTCAGTTTTGTTTTTCTTATTTCTTCATTCCATCTTTTTATAAGCATTATAACTGATCCCAACTTTGCTGACCTGATTTGTTGCAGATAGAATGTTAGTTCAGTATTATAGTTTCTTTTCATGGAATCCATGCCCAATGGTTTCATTTCTTTCTTGACTAATTTAACCACTCTCATAATTTCCTAAAACCCAAGTTATCCAATCAAACATTTTTATTCATGATGTGCTAGGCTTGCACTTGAGCAATCCAAGAGAAACTTCTAGTGCTAACACATCACATGGCTGGCAATATTCCTTAACATCTTTATGATGTGTGGGACACCATTTTTATTCATGATGTGCTAGGCTTGCACTTGAGCAGTCCAAGAGAAATTTCTAGTGCTAACACATCACATGGCTGGCAATATTCCTTAACATCTTTATGATGTCTGGGACACCAAAACCCTACACAAAAAATATTTTGCATTGTCTCTTTTCCTTCATAATGTCCTCCTAGAATCCCATCATGCACTTCTGTGAGTATCATAGTCCTTTCATGTTCCAACACCCATCATCTCAATATTCCATCTGCACCTAGCTTATATAAATTTCGTAAAATGAGATGATAGTCTGCTAATTTAAATACAAGTTGTTTCTTTTTCACAACTGTCATGTCCAATGGGGCCATTCATGTACTTAGAAACTGCCCAATTTTCGTGAAGTAATAATACACAATTTTAAATGAAAATAGTTGTGCATCAGGTAAGTTTCCATTTGAATTACCTACATCTTATCCTAATAATATGTGCAATATATGATCTAGTGATGCATTCAACTTCCCTCATTTGACCACAACCTCAAAATTGTATTCTTAAAACAAAAGTAGCAACCTGCATATTCTTCCACCCAACACTGGTTTGTTCACTAGATATTTTATTGCATAATTTTCCATCTACATATGAAAGTGAGAGCCCAATAAATAATGTTTGAACTTCTACAATGGATATACCATTGTCAATCCTTATCCTTCTATGGTAGTATAATTTTTCTCTATTATAGAGAACCTCCTACTTGAAAACACAATTGGGTGATCCATGTCTCCCTCCCCTGGTTGAGATAGCACTACACCCAATGCTACAGATGATGCATCTACATGAACATGGAAATCCTCGTTCCAATCTATAAAGATCAAAATCGATGCGGTCACTTGTTTTTACTTTAAGGTGTCCAAACCCTTATGACAACCCTCTCTCCATTGAAAATTCGCTTCCTTTTTTAGTAAGTTTTCCATCGGTTCTATGATCTGCCCATACCCTTTGATAAATTCTTGTAATATCCCGTGTGACCCAGAGTTTCCCTCAGTTGTCTGATGGATGTAGGTGGTTCTAAATCTAGAATCACTGCAATCTTGGATGGATCCACTAGTAATCCATGCTTACACACTATGTGGCCCAATACAATTCCAAACAGTGCAAAAAAATACACTTCTTCAAATTCGGTGAAATCTGACATTGTCTACACCTATCCAACATTATCTTGAGCACTTTTATGTGATCCTTTAGTAGATTGAACACAATCCAATTGTATAATTATAATTTAAGGAACTTATGAATAAATTCCTTAAATGCTACAACCAAAACTCTTAAAAACACTGCAGAGGAAATATTCAGTCCAAAAGGAATTATTGCATACTGATAACTTCCTTAGTCTGTTACGAAAGTAGTCTTTTATTGGTCTTCCTACACAATTTTTATCTAATGGTACCCCGAGAATACATCTATTAAATAAAATGTCTCTTGGCCTCCTACATTCTCCAATACCTCATGATCCAGATGGATATCTGTAGCCACACACCTATTCCACTGGCTCAAAGAACAATTTTCCATTTTGGCAGTTGTTTACATCTTTTCGAGTCCTAAACTTTTGAGGTCATTTTGAGGGCCTAAATGACATTTGTTTTGGAGTTTTTGGGGATAGGGGTTGGATATGGCATGCAATGACACTTACTAGAAGTTGTACTTCTCAGATAGAACTTTTCGACAAGGTACCGAACACCCCAAACAAAGATCACATGCAAAAGTTACACCCTCAGAAAGTTGACATATCAACTACCTCCATTGGGGCCTGCAAACCTTTTGAATTTTCATCTTCCAGCATTAATGTTTTAGATTTTCTTTATTTTAAAAAGGCCTTTAGATCCATATTGTAAACATCATCTTCTTTCAAATGAGCATAGCCATCACATCTCCTCTTAGAGATAAACCTCCACCATTCTAGCAAGTTCATTCACTTTGTATTTGTATAGTTATGTACATTTCTTTCATTAATAGAAATCATGTATTATTGCATTTCTCTATTTCTGGAAATATTATGTGTATTTCATTTTAATATCTCTTTTTTTATTTCGTTCTAAAAAATAATCCGGATCAATTTCAAAATATTTTTCCCAATAGTGTCCTTCCTAACCTAACCTTTTAAGTCATTAAAACCATAGTGATGTTAGGACACTTCTCCTAATTCTTTTTTATCATAGAAATAACATTCTAAAGAAGTCTAAGTAAAGGTCCAATAAATCAATCTTGGTCTCAATGGTTGTTAACCACCACCACCACCATGATCCTCATCATATAAACCCATTTAAGAGCATCACATATCACTTACAAGGAATTGAACGTGGGTGGGGAGGGCAAGAACCATTCCTCCCAACTACCCAAGCTACATACAATGGACAAGACATCATATATATATAAAGTTTCTCTAATTAAGTTTTTTTATAAATTATTTATATATATAAATAAAGTTTTATAAATTCTTAATTAAAATGAATTTAAACAAATCTACGTATTTATTATTAAACATTTTAAATTTTTTTAATTCAATTTTTCTTTTTAAAAATGAATATCATGTAAATGAATTAGAGATTTAGAATCTCTAAGTAGTTTTTTTTTTTTTAATATATTTGTAGTGTCATTATATATCTATAATATAGGTGATATCAAACTATTTTTTTAATATGTTTCTACTAAGAATAGAAAAGTACGTTTAGACTCTCGATATGTCTCAAATTTGTAATATTAATAAATTAAAATTAAATTAAATTGAAGATGTAAAATATATAAAACTATAATTTTTTAAAAATAATTAGTTATAATAATAAATTTAATAGATTTTAAGTTCATGTGAATTTATGATAGTTATTATTTGGTGATATTTCTAATATTAATATAGATCTATTTTAATTTCAAATTTATTGGATTAAATTTATACAAGTATAAATTTTATCTCATCCCTCATATAATAGATTAAGAATTATTATATATATCCACTAGTTCTACACATATATTTGATTTATGATTCATATTGAAATATTTTGTAAAAATTATTTTTCAAATAACAAATTATATATATATATATATATATATATATATATATATATAT
>CBVK0102397884.1:0-10273 GCA_900067695.1 Picea abies
AATAATTAAATAATTAATGAAATTAATTTCTGGTGCAACTAGGGGGATGGATGACATGTGTACGAGGGAGGTTTTTTCTTATTAAAATAATGAAAAAGAAATTAAATGGGAATTTGGGAAAGAAATCACTTAAAAAAACTATAAAAAGGATGGAGAAGGAGGAGTATGGATGAGGGGATCTTGATGCGTAACGTTACGCTGCAGAATTTTTTGTCTTGATTGACTTATCTTGTGGGAGTTGGGATACCCAATTCGAGTAACGAGTGTTAGCTCGACCTTGCGAGGCGAAATGGTTTTTAGTTGTTCTTCAGTTTAGTGTGTGTGGCCCCTTTGCGGCTCAAGGGGCTGAGGGAGAAGAAGAGTACCCCTAGTGTTGGCTGAGAGGTATCGGTGAATTCACATTGGTCGACAGGCGAAATATGGGTGGAGTGCACGCAGGACAAAAACTACTAAGAAATCGTGTTAGGCTATGGTACGTCGGTTTAATTGTTACTTGCAATGAATTTAAAATTTACTCATGTTAGTTCTCTGTGCTAGATTAATATTTCATTTCCATGCGTTGGCTTGCACCTGCCTTCATCTAGTATTGTAAACCAACCTCGCCTATGGTTTTTTGATGGATTTACTTGGGCGAACCCAACTTCTGCTTTCGGTAACTTATATGTGTGGGTTTTTATTGATTATTATGTGTAGATTGTGCTTTATCTTCCACCCTTATCCCTAGGTCATCAGTCCATGCCTGAGCAGTCGGCCAGGAGTTGAATCGACGATCGTCACTTTGGTGTATAGAGACCTATAGATTATAATGCCATGATTTTCTAGGCATGGATGATGAGTGAAGGATAAATTTTTCCCAGTTGTCTATCTCTTACTTATCTCTGCATTGATTGATTAATGGATGAATGATTTGTCTTTGCGCCTTCTTGTGAACGAGTACCTCTGTGTTGATTTCTTAAACTCTGAAAACCCTTGGTTTCCTTGAAAGATTATCCCTGCATTTCCTTGATTGATTACCTTTGCATTTCCTTGAAGGATATACTTTGTGTTTTCCTTTTTTTTTTGGGTAAAATCTCAGCGTTGAATGGTAAACCCTCTGCATTTCTTTTTATGATAATTACTGGCGGTTTTTTTTTATCACTCCCTTTAGAGATATTATCATTCTCGTTTCTTTACAGCGAATTTAAAATTTCATTATCATTGACTACGATGTATACATCTATTGACTGCGATTTAATATGTAGTAACAACGTTTTTAATATACATGGACTGCGAAATTATCATAAAAGAAACACCAGATCTGGAAGTTACCCAAGAAAATCCTAATCTATATCTGTTCCTAGAATTTGATTATATTCCCCACTACAAAATCAACATAAGCTAGACCTGATGAAATATATAAATCTGTTGGATAAGTCACAGTGTAGCATCTTTTGATGGGCGGGTTTATTAATTATGTTTTAGTACTTTATCTTGGGATTTACTCTAGAGAATCGCTTATCTTTTACCCAGCTGTAATGTACATGTAAAATCTGATAAAAGCGGGATTCATTCAAGCTGGAAAGTCAATGCTTCCAAACTGAAAACCAAATCAACGATGAGATAATTCCTATGACAGTTAACAACACTTAAGGGAAGCTTCATATTAGCTTATCACTTTGTCTAGTACACATTTATACATTGTCCTTTTATGCTAGAAATACAATCTCAAGAAAGTGACCATCGATCCACTTAAACTTGTATTGTAATTCTGGAAACTCATGTTGTTATATGCCTAAAAGTACTTTGTTCTTCGGGCTTGAAATCTGATATATAAAGGACCTAAGGAAAACCTTTTGAAAACCTTGCCAACACACCTACAATAAGTGTTCCTAATGAGCATCAAAAATTGTTCCTAGGCAGCCAATTCGTGTTGAATTATTGTACCATTATTTGTGACAGCCTGCATCCTTCGAAGATTTCAGCATATCCTTGTCACCCCTATACACACATCACAACATAACCTTTCTGTCATATGATAGGTATCAATCATAAATCATAGGAAAAGAGAATCATAGAGAAGCCCACCTTCACTGCGAAAGTACCCATATAGACTGTGATTTGGTATATACCTTCACTGTGAAATTACCTATTATTTGAATGGGCTTTCTTATGATAAAACACATTGCAACATTACCTTGATTTGGTAACGAATTTACCCTTTGTTGACTGCGTTTTTAAACCTGTGAATGACAGCGCAATCATACCTTGATAGGCAACAAATTTACCTTTGAATGAATGTGAATTGAATCTTTATTACTCAGTGATTTTATGTTTCGTTTTAAAGGAATAAGTCACAGATCCTTTGAGTTAAAACGATGTCTACACAACAATTTCCATAAATGATTATTGATTGTTAGCATATCTTGCCGTCGGTAACTATTAATAGATAGCCTTATCTGTTGACATCGAGAGCTCCTTGCACAGTATTTAATAAACAATGATCTTGCATTTATTGGGTATGACAACGAGCGTGCATATATGGATGGTTGGCAACGAATTTCAATAGACACAGTAACCCTTTATGACAATGAATTGCATGCCAATGATTTATTTTGACTAACTCTGTTATTGAGACAACTATTATAGTTATTTTCCTTGTCATTCATTTATATTGCTAGTTAACGAGTTACGTGACAACTTCTTACATGCCAGCTATATTTATCATTAACTCTTTATTTAGACAGAGAATTATAGTGATGTTCCTTGTCATTCCCTTTACATTGTTAATTCTTTTTAGTGGATAGCGAGTTAATATCATGAATATCAAATTAAATATTGTTAATATTATTAAAATATAGACTTGTGTAATATAGACTGTAATATTTAAAATATAGACTGTAACATTTAAAATATTGTTGACAGTAATGCTATTACACAATATTGGCAGTAATGTTATTACACAATTTTGTTGACTAATTATTTTAGACTTGTTAAAACATAGACTGGTTAAAATTTAGACTTGTTAATTTAGACAGCAATGTCGATTATTTTATAAGCAGCGTGGATCACTTTTAAAATGTTAAGTAGTTCACTTATTTTAATGGACAATTTATAATTGTTGATAAGTGTATTTTGATTTTGTTAAGTTCCTATATTAGTTCACATTATGATAACATTTATGACAATAGTAACGTGATAATAGCTCATTCCTTCGCACTTAGACTTCTTGCTTAACAGATAATGGTTTATGGTTTGTTGGCGAAGTCATGTAATAGCTTGGGAAATTTTATTTTGAGTGACGTCATCTTGCGTCTTGACAACTTGTTGCTTGGGTGTGTTGGGTACAATCTTCTTGTCATTTAATTCGGTCTCCTAGCACGTTGGATTTTCTTTGGATATTGGTCTAGGCATGATACGTTGCACCAAGGTTACTAGCACGCCTATCGCCTGGTGATAGCATGATTCCTGATGAGGGGATCATCGCATGCCTTGACAGATAGAGGGGAAGGATAACCTGGCCGAAGTCTGTGCTTCTCAATGTGGGCATTGTTCATTGTATTTGATGTTGGCACTTGGTTTGTAATGCCTTAACGTGTTTGGTTTGTGCGCCGTAGAGGTTTCCAGTTGTTGGTCGTCAAGCTGTTGCGTCGGGACTGTTGATTTTTTCCTTTAGCTTGTAGGTGTCGACTTCTTTGTGTCGGGCGGGTAGTCGTTTGTTTACCTTTGTTTATCATGTTCCGTCTGGTTGCATGATGTGCTAGTGTGATGATTTGTTGTTGTTTGTTGCCTGATATATGTGGGTTGTGTTCATCATCAAGTCATGTTGTTAAACTGTCATCGTTGTTTCCTTTCTGCTTCTTCAAGAAAAAAAATTGCACTTGCTAAGCGTCGCTTGTATTTGTAACTATGGGGTCGTTACAGTGGAATTGTATTTGGTTTGAGTACTTTATTTATACGCATGTGATTTATATGATGATTTCAGTATGGATGTTATGTATATGGATTATTGACAATGTTCTTATTAGTGGATGTAGGCTTGGCGACGTTCGTTAATCTGACTCCCATAAGGAGTAAAGGTTTCATGCACAGAAACCAAGCATTTGAGGGGGAGGTGTGGAAGTGTCCCTGTCACATCCTATTAGCACTCTCGTTGTGACCTCAAATGTAGGTTAACAATTACCTAGTTCGAGAGTTTCATGATGTCATGAGGGCATATTGAAGTAGACGCTCACGAGAAAATATAAGGGGCATGTAATAAGGCATAATCCTTATTCCTTAGAAGCCCTTAGTATCTCACAAAGTCGACAAAGTGGAGTGTTTACTCCAAGGTCTGACAAACTTCTAAAACTAGTCAAAGGCGAGTGGCACCCTTGGAGCACAGAGGTGTGTGTTGAAGGGCATGTCACGTAATAAAATTTTGAGTCAATAAAAAACTAGATGGCATAGAAAACAAAATAAAAATGTTGAGACATTGTTATAATGTAATGGTTAATTAATCATTAAATTATAAGCTAAGAAATCTAAAATAAGAAGTCTAAGTCTAAGTCTAAATAAAGGACTAAATAAAACATTAAATAAGTTAAGAAAATTGAGATAATAAAACTCTAGGAAAAGAGGGAATAAAAAAAATAATTAAAGGTTGAGTAAAATGCACATGTGTGCATGAAAATAATAAAAGGTATTTATAAATAAATAGAAATTAAAACATGAAAGAATAGGGTGTCCACATAGAGTATCATCTTGAATCAATCTACCACTGATCCTAACTAAAATAAGACTCATAATCCAACTCAAAATAAGATATAGTTAGGGGACACTCAATAAATGAGAAATTGGGGAACTAAGGGACAACTAAGAGCAAAAATAGGAACACATTGGGGAATGTGAGGGAAAAAGACATTTTAAATAAAATAAAAAGAGAAATTACATGTGCTACCTTGGGAGAGTGTCACACATGTATTGGGTGAATAATCCTTTAATTTAATTATTAAAAATGAATTAGTTGTGCATGAGGACAAGTGTGATTGAGAAATTTTCTATAAAGTAATTAGCGAAGAGGGGAAAAGGATCTCACTTTGATTAGTACTATTATGTTGCCAAAAATTTTCTTGACTAAGTTTTACTTGTGAGATTTCGGTTCCAAAGCTTGAAAGGAGTGGAAGCTCTTCCTTGCGAGGCAAGTTTTGGGTGCTATTGAATTTCTGGTTTTTGTGTGTGGCCCCTTTGCGGCTCGGGGGATAAGGGGGAAGAAGAGTACCGCTAGCGTTGTTTGGGAGGTACGGGTGAAGTCATTGGATTAGTGGGAAAAGGAGAAGGAGCATTGCATAAAATTACCAGCTGGAGATTAATCTTGTACCTTCTCGAATTTCTGGTTACTGTAACTTATTGTTAGTTATTTGTTATATTTGAATATTAAATTGAATTACCGATTGTACAATTACTTATTATATTGATTATTAAACTGAATTACCAATTTTAAATTGGACAGATTATTATTTAATAAAATACTTGTGAATCATAGATTAATTTATAGGCTACATTGAGATATGAAGGTCGAGACACCTTCCTAATAGATTAGTAAATTGCATCATTAATTAAATTATTTATAAGTTCCATGCTTCTTCTGAACTATTTTAAGGTGATATCGCAAAACTCTGCACTTCTGTATATTTAAAATCAAATGATAATAATTAGTTTCTGGTAAGAGCTTCTCGGATACTTGATACAGAATTATACATTAATCAATTCCAATACTTGAGTTTAAAATAAAAAGGAATTCTAGAGGAATAATCGTAGCGATTTAGTCCGGATTCCATCGATTAGATCATGTTAGACCTTCAATTTAATGATCTATGGTAGTAATTATACCTCGTGTAATTATTCGATCTATTATTTAGATCTCTCTGTTGAATGAAGTAGCAAAATTAAATATAAATTCAATAGACCAGAATGTTTTTTTATCATCGAACTGAAATCGCATTGGTTTTTGCATTATAGATCATGTTGAATGAAGATGTTAAGAAAAATATCGAACCTATTTTAATATTCATTAATGACCGGCCTTGAGATTGCAAAATTCCTTTCTTATATTGTAATACTAGTGTTGAATTACAGACAATCTAAAGGTCAGATTATTGATAGTATTAACGTTAATCCTAAGCTACAAATCATCTTAACAATTTTACCTTCGGTTGATCGTTGGGGTAAAATTCCTGAGAGAAATTTTGAAGAACGATCTCCTTCTCATAATGTTAATAAACAAATGTATTAATTGAAAGGACGATCTGATAGGAGTATAGTCGGCGTTATATTAACAATTATAATATATTTTACCCCGATATCTTGTATTGGGCGAAGTGTAGCGATAGGCATGAAACTGGGCCCTTACCTATGTGAATGTGCTATTAAGTGGATACAAGAATCGTATTCGACAAGATACATGGTGTTTTCTTATAATTAAGATTCTAGAATAGTAATTCTAAGAGGCTTCCCTGTGCATAAGTCGCTATTGATGAGTTTAGTTTTCGTTGAGTCGGTTAATGAATGTAACCTGATTAAGCAGAAAGCTTGTCTTCTTAACAATCAGTTCATTCATCGATGAGTCTATCTTTACCTACTAGAAATTTTATTTCAGATTAAGTTTTTGGTGAACCTTTTAGTAATCCTTACAATTATGTTGAAGTTTGAGTCTTTTTTATTTTCTCAAGTACAGTCTACCATCACACCATTGAGTTGAGAACTACGAATATTCTTCACTGATATCGCTATTTTCTAAAGATTACAAATTCTCAACCGAACAATGTTACAATGATACTATCAGTTAATTCTTGATGATAGTTGTACCAATTTTTGTCTTGTATTTGTTTATATCTTTGGTAACCATTTATAAACTGCTTACGATTCCAGTACGAATAGTTCGAGTCTAGAGATCAACTTGAGTATTCGATTAATCGAAATGCTTGAGGGTTTGAGTCCAATCTTTAGAAATTGTAAAATGTTTCGTTGCGTGGCAATGGTAATGATTATTAGAAGTCTTGATACACAATCTTCCAAAATTTCAACCCAATCTCCGTAACTACGTGAGTTTAGTTCTCGGAAATTTAAACAATCCTCCACGTTCCAAGCCTTGTCACAGTCACATCTGTTGAATCCTTCCTAAGCCTTAACCACCACTAATTAGTAGTTTACGACTACTGAACATGTTGCAATTGTCACTTATCATGTTTGGGATTATATTTGAATTGAATTTGAATTTTGGGTGAATGTTAAATACTGTGAACGCCATTGGATTGCAGTCGCCTCTTGAATTAATGAGTCTAGGGTCTTGTAATCTTTGATAATAATTTTTAAGACTAATAACATTCTACTCTAATTTGAAATTTAGTTGTATTTTCGTAGAGCATTAAAGAACAGAAGTTCTATGATGAATCTTGTTTGTATTATCGTAATCATTGTACCTACGTTTAATGAAGAAACGTAGGTAAACTTAAAACTATAATAGATTTTCACCCAGGTATCCTTAGTGTAGTCGATTTCACACTATGAAGTTTGTAGTTATATATGTGTTACGTATATCGTAGAATGGAATAAAATATTGTGGGACTCCTTCAAATATTGATCATGGCATAGTAGTAAGGAGTGATTTCCATGCTTAATTTAATAAGATCTTAGAAAAATCCTTAGAAAAGCTCAAACATTGTCTTATTCAAAGGCAATTGTTTCGGAGATGTATAAGGGTGATGATTGGAACGTTTAGATACATATATGTGAATCATATATTATATTAAGCCTATGGGTTAATTAATACGTATCGCTTAAATGATTATGGGAAATATGGTTAGAAATAAGATGTAATATTAAATGAAGATGACTCTTTTTAGATAGTGTATTGTTGAGTTGTCAATTATTAAATTGAGTAGTCATTGTAAGTTCTTATAGTAGAACTTATCTAATTGAAATGAATGCTCTTAGTTATGTTATGCATAATGATAGTAATGATTGTTATTTAAATTAAAATGGGTTGGCCAATATATCTTAAGTGTTCATTACTCATACTACATTGATGTTTTTATTTTATCCGTCTGTTATGATTATCATTTTTATTTTGACATTGCTTAACTAATGTCTTATTGATAAAAATGATTTACTTTAATCAATACAAAGAAAAAATTTCAAAACGTCTATATATATATATATATATATATATATATACTTTCCAACCATTTTTAATCTTCATTATAATATGATTAAGGTGGGTAATGTTACAAGAGTATACATATTTGAACCAGATCAACTGCAACAAATGGAACAACCACGTTCCACCCATCCGTAGATGCAGAACAATTAAGTTACTTGTCCTAATCACCCCCTAGCTTGACCATGACTCCATAAGGGCACATTGAGCTCCACTCCTTAGCCAATATACCTATATACAGTTCAGAAAATCATTTGCCTAGCATATGAGTGCTCACACAACAAATATATATTTTCCACAGCATACTAAGCAATGTCATGCCTCCCACATATGTTGAATATATCCTTTCCTTTTTCCTAATACTTTTCTTTAACTCATTTCCCTCCTTGGAAATTCACATCTTTAGAAATCCCTGATTTTTAGGGACTACTAGTGACAAAACTCCACTTCTGACACTTGTTAAATCCAACTCTGAGTTAACTCAAACATGTTCCCCACTCATGGAGTCATACTCATCTATTTTTAACCTAGTTGTTCCATTTGTTCCCTACATTTATCTAATAAAAAAAATTGTCTCTTACGTTTGTCCATCAAAAGAGGACAATTGGAAAGTCAAAATATTGCACAATAATTTAAATAATAACAATTAAATGTCTTAATAAAATCAAGTATGAATTTTCATAATTGGAAATTATTCAATAAAAAGTTTAATACTTGAGGATATTAAATCCTTTCCCCTTAAGAATAACATTGTCCTCGGTGTTAGCCCTCCCTTCCAGTATCACTTGGAACAGAGTTGGATATGATTTCATCATTTCATATTCTAGTTCCCAAGTACCCTCCTCAAGACTAAAGTACTACTTCCATTGCACTATTCACTGGGTGATGGCTCTATTCCGAAGTATTGTTTCTTTCCTTTCCAGAATGCATAGAGGCTCCACTTGGAACTCTACTTTTGGTTCCACCTGCACCATGTTTCAATCAATGATGTGAGTAGGATCATGAATATATTTGTTTAATAATGAAACATGAAAAACATTATGAATTTTCAAATCAGCGAGGAGTGCTAGTTGGTACACCATTGGTCCAATTTGAGTTAATATTTCGAATGGACCAAAAAACCTTGGTGCAAACTTGGAACAGTTCCCTAGTTTTAACGAGCTCCTTCTTTCTTTGAATTGAAGGTATACATGTTCTCCAACATTAAATTCCTTATGTCGTCTTTTCTAATCTGCATTGCTTTTATGTCAATCTTGCGCATTATTTAAATTGTGTTGCACATTCTTGATCATTCGTTCCATTTATTGGAGCATTTATGGTCCAATCATTATTCGGTCAACTACATTATCCCAACTAATTAGAGTTGTACATTTCCTGCCATATACCACTTCGAAAGGACTCATTTTTGTCGACGCTTGATAACCGTTATTGTATGCGATTTCGACTAAGTGTAAGTACTCTTCCCACTTCGTTGGTTTTTTTCTTATGTACATTCATAACATATATTAAATTATCTGATTTGTACTTTTTGTTTGTCCATCCATTTGTGAATGATAAGTTGTATTGAAATTCATATTAGTTCCTAGACCTGCAAACAATTATTTCCTGAAAGTTGATGTAAATTTGACATCTCTATCTGAAATCACCATTTTAGGGATTCTCTGTTATATAAATATCTCTTTCATAAAAATTTCAGCGATATTAATAGCTTTATATGTCTATTTCATAGGTTTGGAGTGAGCGGACTTACTCAATTTATCCACTACTACCATGATCGAATCATGTTGTCTTTGAGTTTTAGGAAAACCTGTAATGAAATCCATAGAAATAATTTCCCATTTCCATTCTGGAATAGGTAAAGGTTGTAATAAACTTGTTGGATCTTGATGTTCAGCCTTTACCTGTTGAAAATCTAAGTATTTAGATAAGTAATCAGTTGTTTTTAATTTCATATTAGGCCAATAAAATTGTTTCCTCGAGGTTGTTATCATTTTTTGATATCCACATGACCAGAATAAGAATTTTTATGCAACTCATTTAGAATTATTGATTTAAATCAGCAAAATTAGGTACATATATTATGTTTTTGAACCTTAATAT
>CBVK0102397894.1:0-11659 GCA_900067695.1 Picea abies
GTGTTTGACCATTTAACCCAAATCAACGGTCCTCCAACCCTCTTCTCGATTGACGATCGAGATCTCCTTCGAGATTTCAGATTTCTGAGATCTCAAGTCTCAAGCCTTCTCCACAATGAAGTTTAACCAAAGGCCACAATCCTTTGACGTGTGTCCTCCTGATTAGATGATCAAGGATTACTTCAGGTCCTCACCCGGAGCCCACATATTTGTGCCATGTGTCCCTCGAATCCGATGGCTATGAATCACTTTGGGACTTCACCCAAAGTTCACATATTTGCGCCACGCGTCCTCTGAATCCAAAGGTTATGGATCGCTTCGGGACTTCAGGGTTCAGAAATCTCAGTTCTCAAACTGAGAACCCCACTACAGTTCTTCCAGAGCCCGTGATCTATTGACAAGTGTCCCAATGCTAATCGACGACTGTGATCAAATCGTAGTTTCGCGTTTCGCGACTTTGGAGGTTGGTTCACCTCTGTTCTCCTGATTCCTGATTTCCCGATATTTGCGAGCATCAGATCGATGGCTCACAACTCCCCACGATCTAATGGATCAGATCAAATTGTGATTTCACGTTTCGCAAATTCTCATAACTCCACCCTTTGACTTCCCTAAGTCACGAGTTAGTGAAATGTTGATCTCTCGCCACGTGTCCTCCTGGATGGATGGTTCTAATGATTTCAGGACTTTGGAACCCCGTTCCTCTCATGTACCATCAAGGCTTATTGTTAGTGCACTTTACCTTGATTGGGTGGCCACTATTCTTTTACACTCAGACCGAACGACTAAGATCTGTTCTCCTATGCGCTTACTCCTCGTTGTCTGGACTATTATCTGATGGTCTAGATCTTTCATGGTGATCAATCCAACGATCACTCTCGCTCCTCCTCTTGAGCTTCCACTTTCTTCCCTGACTGGGAAGATCTCAAATGTTTCAAAGGTCTCGACCTTCGATTTACCCCCCGTGAGCCCTGATGTATGGATCTCGACTCCCTTTTTCCTTCCCGAGCTTACATACTTGAGACAAGTTCACCTCTTGGACCTCATCTACGCTTTAGAAAAGCTCTTATCTCTTTTGAGCTTGGTTCTTAGGGAAATTCGAATTCCCACATACTCTAGCATTATCTTCTCACGTTAGATATATAATCCATGACCTTCCTTGATCTAATGGACCAGAGCACATCACAACTTTGAGGATCTTTCCTTCATAAGTTCCAAGGTTTGAGAATCCTTATCCTCATGTCCTACAGACTTGCAGAAATTGCAGAATGTACTTTTAGGCATCGTTTGGTATTTTTTCATCATTGGACAATGATAGGGATAATGTCTAGGTGTTTTACAAAGTTCACACCATACTCATCCCGTGGGTAAGGGATTTAGTAGCCCCGTTCCCAAATACTGCACAAATGTTGGGAACTCATTTTTGTGGTTTGATTTTGTTCTTCATAAGGTACACTAAACAACTTCTCTCTTTTTCTTGCCTTTGTTCTGATTCAACTTAAATGTCATATTATTGAGATCCTCTCTCATCTCTTCTATAGCTATATTTGTATGTTTATATTGATTTTCTTCCATTTGTAAGTCTACTTGCAGAGCCTTGGCCTGAGTCTGGAACTTTTGTTTCCTCAATGGATATTTAAAATGTGGAACTAATGATTTTATGAATAGTTTTCTGTGTTGCATGTCTGTTATGGGATATTTCAACTTACCTTTCAATCGCTTGAACTTCTAATTAATTTCCCAAACTGACTCTCCTATCTTCTATTTGATTTCTATCATCTCATTCATATATTGATCTTATGAACTTGGTCGTTGGAATTCATTGATTAGTTCTTTCTTATGGTTGTAGGTTCTCCTTGTGGATTGTTCATTGCTAGGATAATAAACCGGTCCAATGCACGATTTCTGAATGTAATTGTGAGTTGAGCCACTTTTACGTCTTCATCCATGATCTATCCACTTTTACGTCTTCATCCATGATCTGTTTATCTTCCCAAATATTTTCACAAATAAATATATATTTTTCTGGGTCATTCGACCCTTCTCCATGAAATTCTGGTAATTGAATGGTCAGATATATTCCTGCCATTGTAAAATTTGTGGTACTACCTACGCGTGGTGTAGATAACTGACTACTGCTACCTGAACTCATACTTCCACTTTAATTTCCACTGCTCCCTTGACCTATTGGACTCCTTTTGCCACTAATTGACCTATTGGACTCCTTTTGCCACTAATTGTTGGTTTTCTAAAAGCTTCTTTCTTTCTTGATGTCTTAGTCACACATGGGGTTGTGGGTTCCACACTAATTCTGATCTGGAATGGAGTTCCTTCTTCTATGTCAGACCCCTGACCTTTGGTTTTTCTGTCATATGTGGCACACAGTATTTCCTCAATCTTCTATGTAGCCCATATATCCTCTATTGCTTCTTCATCACTTTCTAAGCCTTCCCTCTCTACTACTGATCTCTTTTTCCTATTAATCTTATATTGGTAGGGTCTTTCATTGCACATCATTCCCTCTTTGTCCATTATTTCCTTGATATGTTCTTCATCCATCATAATGGGGTCCATCATTTCCTTTTTCTTACCTCTATCTATATCCCTTTCCATATCTCAGATCATCCTTAATGTTTACCCCAGTCTCCCCATGCGCTCAGAGTTATGTAGATGCCAGACTCCATTGTCATCACACTTGTATCATGCAACAAAATCTTGATTGATGTATAGAGTGATCTAATATACCTTCCTCTTGGACCCTTCAAAAAATCGTTCTCTAAAACAGTGTATGATTTTATAGTATTGACTGCAAACTCAAAAATGAATCTTGCAATAATGTTGTCGAGCCAAAAATTGACTGCACATGTGAATTCGTTGTTGAGTTTTTGCAGATGCACAATATTTTTAGTAGTCCATTCTACTGGTCTTATCTAGTTAGTTGGGTGAGTGTATTTTAATCTTAGTATCCACTCTTGCAACAAATTTGGAAATTCACAGAAAAATGCCTCATGAAGATCAATGAATACGTACCTATCCAAATATTAGCGTGGTGTATAATTAGGGTTTCTATTATCTTTCTGTGAAATTTCGAGCTCTTTTGTTGTCAACCATTGTTCAATCTTTTTTTTAGTTGGGTTCCATGGTCTGAACATCCCCTTCTAATACTTCATTCTCTTCATTGTTCTTCTTAGCAAGTCCCTTCCAATCTATTCTTCTGGGTTCCATCTGGCAACAAAAACATTTGTTGGAGGTTTTATGTGTTGACCCCTTTCTACTTTAGGTTTCCAACAAAACCTTGCAAACCATCGACCCTTCTAGATTCTACTTTAGGTTTCCAACAAAACCTTGCAAACCATCGACCCTTCTAGAGACCAGAAGGAAACACTACGCACATAGTGCACAATGTAGTCTCACCCGAGATGAATTATGGGTGACTGCAGGACCCAAATGTATGCAGTCTTGGAAGGGAGACTTTTGTGGGGATGAGAGAGATTATTTAATACCTCAAAATATATCATATTTATTATTATATTACACAGCCACATCATTATACCTCAGATCTACTACTCAGTAATTAGTTGCATTCATTAAGGTTTATTCTGCAGTAATTATCCTAGTTACTCTACTGTGCACTGCATTTTACTACTAATGATTAATCCATTCATCATAACTAACCATTTGTAAGAAATAACATAAAAATTCCACACAGAGACACAAACTTTACCATGAGTGATACATCCACAAATATTTAGCTTTCTTGGCTCTTTTATCATTTTGCATCAAGGTAATAACATTGTGCACATTACATTTGAGGATGGAAATATCACTATAAGCTCCAAAACTCACGACTTATGACCTTACCCTCTTTTATAATGCATATCAAACGTACTCCCATTTGTTTGCCCATATCTCTATCACATATCCTCCCTCATCTTCTCTATCTCACAAAACATATTTATATTACAAAAAGGGATTAGTTACCCATTACAAAATTGACAAAAACCCTAACCCACTAACCTTAGGTGGATTATATTTGTCCACTTTCTAACTCCTTGATCCAACTATTTTCCTCATTGATCCACATCTTTCTTCCTTCCTTTGATTTTCTTGGTTTCCCAACGTTGCTTTTCTAGGTTTTCTGACATGTGCTCCTCCTTTGGTCCATTACCTAATTGCCTTCATTAATTACTATGCTTTTCCCCAAAATGGTATGCTCCAACATCTCAACATGCCCACACTATGTGAAACATGAGAATGGAACTCCTAGGTATTATAGTCTTTTCCTAACTAGTAAGCCTCCCATTATCAAGAATGAAATAAAAATTTATTTCTTAGGTTCTAGGACTGACTTCCACACACTACAAAACCTAAAATTCTAAGTATTTGTGCATGCTTTGAACTCTCCATAAGTTGATTGGCCATGTATAGAGACACTTGTATATCAACTTAGGCTTGTATATTTTGAATGTGGTGGGATGCCCCACTTCTAGTCTCTCCACCAAGATTTTGGGCCATGTAGGCCCAAATTAAGCATCGTCTCATTGTGAATAAACCCTTGACTTATTCCCACCATGAAAAAAAATTCGATATACCCAACTTGAAATTTCTACTGAATCTCTAGCCAAGGAAACCATGAGAGAATCTAACTAGTTAAAAGGTTGGTGGATGACTATATCCTTGTTCAAAAAAGACTTTGGATTAAGAACCACATCTTCTTCGCTAGAATCGTTCTTTCAATTAACAAAAGGAAGACCACCATAGGTTATGGTGATTTAATGAAATGCTTGTTCGAAGTGAAGGTTCTCTCCACAAAAGGAATGGTTTTCCTACCTCTTAGGATTTCTAGGCACTTTATAGCACAAAACTCTTAGCAAATTTATCCCCAACTAGGAAATCATTATGGTTTGTAAATATGTCCCTTTCCCCCCTTTCTTGCATAGTAGAACACCTTGGATCAAGATGAATTGTGTCATAGAAACACCTTCCAAGATTCATTTTATAAGATTGCCATCAAAACCCATTTGTTAAAAAGAGCCTACACCTGGGGACTTGTTTTGATTATGGTTAGGCCTCCTTCGTATTGAGGAATACATCAAAACTCCTAGTTGACTCTTTGAAATCCTTTACCCTAGCTAACATTTACCCATGATATGTTTCAAAGGGATTTTTACAAGAAATGGTAAGCCAACTATGAGGGGACCCAACAATAAGAATAATACACATGTTTGGTTGTTAAAATATTGGTACAAATATGGAATTTTGCTACCAATGCTAAGGTTTTAGTAATCCATTTATCAATTTTATTTTCAACCCTTTGCATGACAACTTTAGAAATCACTTGGGTGAGGGATGAAAGGAAAATGGAATTCCCAAGAATTTAAAAACTTGTCCAAGTTGGATCCAGGCATAGGTATGGTTGGCCAACCTTTGTTGATTCTACCTATAGGATGAATTTTTGTTCCATTCAATATTGGAGATAGAGGCTAAGAAAAAATATCCAAACATTCCATGGTGTTGTCCTGGGAATGTTGGTCTTTAAAGATATTTAAGAAAGAGTTGTCAAAAAAATGTCCATTGACCAACTAACCTAAGACTATAAATTATGAAGTAGCCAAGCACCTCCAAAACCAATACATATAAGGATGGGCCAATAAGACAACCTTGTTGGATGTATATATGTAGGGATACTTCCTCATATTTTCACTTGTTGATGGAAATACAAATTGAGGTTGTTGCAAATATCATTTATATAACTAGAAGGAAAAATGGTCCAAAACCAAGGGATTTAAGTATTGCAAGTATAAATGACCATTCAACCCAATCGTAAATCATTTCAAATTCAATTTTGATGAATAGGATGTTGATGTCAAAGGCTTGTTCCCATTCTATCCCTTCCCAAATGGCAATGGCATTTCCCATAATAAAACACCCCTAAATGAACCCTATTTTTTCTAGTTGCGTAACTTTAGGAAATATGTGTTTTAATAACAAGGCCAAGGCTATGGCTAGGATCTTGTATGAAATACTAAAATTTTATTTTTTCATGAAAAATATGTGAAAAGAGAGATTCATTTTTTGTTACCCTACATTGAAGTTTACAATTAGTTGTTTTATTTAGTTAATGTAAGGTTTATGACAGTACATGCATGTTGCTAGTGGATATGGACAATCCTTTGCATAATTTCCAGGTTGATGGAAATTGTGGCATATTAATGGTCCTCTACCTCTTCCAAATCCTCCTCTTCCATGTCCTCCTCCTCTGAATCCTCCTATGTTTCCTTGATTGTTTGTGCGTGATGTATTATACTGTGGTACCTTATTATATTGTGGTGGTGTTGTAAATTGTTGTGAAGTATTATACTATTGTGTAGGTTGTCCTGTCATTATTTCATATTGCATCATATAATCATATGAGTTCCTTTCCTTCATAAGTTCCAAGGTTTGGCAATCCTTATCTGTGTGTCCTACAGACTTGCAAAAATTGCAGAATGTTCTTTTAGGCATTGTTTGGTATTTTTGCATCATTGGATAATGATAGGGATCATGTACAGGTGTTTTAAAGAGTTCACATGATACTCCTCATGTGGGTAATGGATTCGGCATCCCCGCTCCCAAATACTATGCAAATGTTGGGCACTCATTTTTGTGGTTTCCTTATGTTCTTCATAAGGTACACTAGACAAATTCCCTCTCTTCCTTGCCTTTGTTATGATTCAACTTAAATGTCATATTATTGAGATCATCTCTCAACTCTTCTATATCTGTGTGTGTGTGTGTGTGTGTGTGTGTGTGTGTGTGTGTGTGTGTGTGTGTGTGTGTGTGTTTATATTGATTATCTTACATTTGTAAGGCTACTTGTAGAGCCTTGGCTCGAGTCTGGAACTTTTGTTTCCTCAATGGATATTTAAAATGTGGAAATAATGAGTTTATGAATAGTTGACTATGTTGCATGTTTGTTATGGGATATTTCAACTAACCTTTCAATCAATTGAACCTCTAATTAATTTCCCAAACTATCTCTCCTAGATTTTGTTTGATTTCTATCATCTCATTCATAGATTGATCTTCTGAACTTGGTTGTTGGAATTCAATGATTAGTTCCTTCTTCACATCTATGATGGTTGTAGGTGCTCCTTGTGGATTGCTCACTACTAGGCTCATAAACCAGTCCAATGCACGGTTTTTGAATGTAATTGTGAGCTAATACACTTTTTCATCTTCATCTGTGATCTATTTAGCTTCCCAAATCCTTTCACAAATAAATATATATTTCTCTGGGTCCTCCGACCCTTCTCCATGAAATTCTGGTAACCTAATGGTCGAATTTGTTCCTTCCATTGTAAAATTTGTGGTACTGCCTCTGTGCGGTGTATATAACTAACTATTGCTACCTGAACTTGTACTTCCACTTGAATTTCCACTGGTCCCTTGACCTATTGGACTTCTTCTGCCACTAATTTTTTGTTGTCTAAAAAATTCTTTCTTTCCTAATGTCTTAGTCACACATGGGGTTGTGGGTTCCACATTAATGTAGATCTGGAATGGAGTCCATTTTCTATGTTGGACCCCTGACCTCTGGATTTTTTGTCATATGTGTCATGCATGATTTCCTCAATCTTATATGTTTCCCAGATATCCTCTATCTCATCTTCATCACTTTCCAAGCCTTCCCTCACGGCTACTGCTCTCCTTTTCCTATTAATCTTATATTGGTAGGGTCTTCCGTTGCACGTCGTTCCCACTTTTTCCATTATTTCCTTGATCTATTCTTCATCCATCATAATGGGGTCCATCATTTCCTTTGCCTTACCTCTATATAGATCTCTTTCCATATCTCATATCATCCTTAGTGTTTCCCCCAGTCTCCCCATGCGTGCAGAGTTATTTATCTACCAGACTCCATTATCATCACACCTTTATCATGCAACAAAATTTTGATTGATGTATAGAGTGATATAATATACCTTCCTCTTGGACCCTTCAAAAACGCGTGCTCTGTAGAAGTGTATGATTTTGCAGTATTGACTACAAACTTAGTAATGAATCCTGGAATAATGTTGTCAAGCCAAAAATCGAATGCGCATGTGAATTTGTTGTTGATTTTTTGTAGATGCACAATATTTTCAACAGTCCATTATACTGGTCTTATCCAGTTAGTTGGGTGAGTGTCCTTTAATCTTAGTATCCAATCCTGCAAAAAATGTGGAAATTGACAGAAAAATACCTCATGAAGATCAATGAATACGTACCTCTCCAAATATTGGCGCGGTGTATACTTAGGGTTTCTATTGTCTTTTTTTGAAAATTCGAGCTCTTTTGTTGTCAACCATCGTTCAATCTCTTTTTTAGTTGATTTACATGGTTTGAGCATCCCCTTATAATACTTCATTCTCTTCATTGTTCTTCTCAGCAAGTCCCTTCCAATCTGTTCTTCTCATTCTCTTCATTGTTCTTCTCAGCAAGTCCCTTCCAATCTGTTCTTCTAGGTTCTAGCTAGCAACAAAACCATTTGTTGGAGGTTTTTTGGGCTGACCCAGGTTCTACTTTAGGTTTCCAAAAACACCCTGCAAACCATCGACCCTTATGGAGACCAGGAGGCAACACTGTGCACATAATGCATAATGNNGTCTCACCTGAGATGGATTATGGGTTACTATAGGACCCAAATGTCTGTAGTCTTGGAAGGGAGACTTTTGTGGGGATGAGAGACATTCTTTTCTACCTTAAAATACACCATATTTATTATTCTATTACACCAACACATCATTATATCTCAGATCTACTACTCATTAATCAGTTGCATTCTTTAGGGTTTATTTTGCAATACTTATCCAAGTTACTCTATTGTGCGCTACATTTTACTACTAACAGATTAAACCATTCATCATAACTAACCATTTTCAAGAAATAACATAAGCATTCCACACAGAGACACAAAATTTACCGTGGTTCACCCCCCTTGGGATACATCCACAAATATTTGGCTTTCTTGTCTCTTTTATTATTTTTCATCAAGGTTATAGCATTGCACACATTACATTTGAGGCTAACAATAGATTGCAATAAGCTCCATAGCTCATGACTTACAACCTTACCCTCATTTACAATGCATATCTAACATACTTTCGTCTGTCTACTCATATCTCTATCACATATCCTCCCTCATCTACGTTATCTCACAAAACATATTTATATTACCAAAAGGGGTTAATTACCCATTACAAAATTGAAAAAAACCTTAACCCGCTAACCTTAGGTGGATTAGATTTTTCCACTTTCTAGCTTCCTGATCCAACTGTTTTCCTCGTTGATTTGCTCTTTCTTCCTTCCTTTGACTTTCCTAATTTCTCAATGCTGCTTTTCCAGGTTTTCTGATGAGTGCTCCTTCTTTGGTCCATTACCTAACTTCCTTCATTATTTACCGCGCTTTTCCCCAAAATGTCTTATGCCAACATCTCAACATGCCCACACTATGGGAAACACGAGATTGGAACTCATAGGTATTATGGTCTTTTCCTAACTAGTAAGCCTCCCATTATCAAGAATGAAATAAACATTTCTTTCTTAGGTTCTAGGACCGACTTCCATACACTACAAAACCTAAAAACCCTGGTATTTTTTCATGCTTTGAACTCTCGATAAGTTGTTCAATCACCATAAAGAATTGGCCATGTATAGAGACACTTGTATCTCAACTAAGGCTTCTATGTCTTGAATGTGGTGTGATGCCCCACTTCTAGTCTCTCCACTAAGATTTTGAGCCATGTAGGCCCAAATTAAGCATAATCTCATTGTGAATAAACCCTTGAAGTATTTCCACCATGAAAAACTTGTCAGTATATGCAAGTTGAAATTTCTATTGAATTTCTATCCAAGGAAACAATGAGAGAATCTAACTAGTTAAAAGGTTGGTGGAAGACTATAGCCTTGTTCAAAAAAGAATTTGGGTTAAGAACCACATCATCTTTGCTAGCATCGTTCTTTCAATTAACAAAAGGGAGACCACCATAGGTTATGGTGATTTAATGAAAGGCTTTTTTTGAGGGAAGGTTCCCTCCACAAAAGGAATGGTTTTCCTACCTCTTAGGCTTTCTAGGAACTTTATAGCACAAACATATTAGCAAATTTAACCCTAACAAGGTAATCATTATGGTTTGTAAATATGTCCCTTTCCACCCTTTCTTGCATAGTAGAACACCTTGGATGAATTGTGTCATAGAAACACCTTCCAAGCTTCATTTTATAAGATGGTCATCAAAACCCATTTGTTACAAAGGGCCTGCACCTAGGGCCTTGTTTTGATTATGCTTAGGTCTCCTTGGTCTTGAGGAATACATCAAAACTCCTAGTTGACTCTTTGAAATCCTTTACCCTAGCTAATATTGACCCACAATAAGTTTCAAAGGGATTTTTCCAAGCATTGGTAAGCCAACTATGAGGGGACCCAACAACAAGAATAATACACATGTTTGGTTGTTAAAATATTGCTACAAATATGGAATTTTTCTACCAAGGCCAAGGTTTTAGTAATCCATTTATCAATTTTATTTTCGACCCTTTTCATGACAACTTTAGAAATCACTTTGGGTGAGGGATGGAAGGAAAATGGAATACCCAAGAATTTTAAAACTTGGCCAAGTTGTATCCAAGCATAGGTATGGTTGGCCGACCCATGTTTAGTCGGACGTTTTCTTTACCTATAGGATGCATTTTTTTTCCATTCAATATTGGAGATAGAGGCTAAGAAAAAAATGTCCAAACATTCCATGGTGTTGTCCTGGAAATGTTAGTCCTTAAAGATATTTAAGAAAGAGTTGTCAACAAAATTTCTATTGACCAACTAACCTGAGCCTATAACGTACAAAGTAGCCAAGCACCTCCAAAACCAATACATCTAAGGATGGACCAAGAAGAAAACCTTTTTGGATGTATAGATGTAGGGCTACTTCCTCATATTTTCACTTGTTGATGGAAAGACAAATTGAGTTTGTTGCAAATATCATTTCTACAACTAGAAGGACAAATGGTCCAAAACCAAGGGCTTTAAGTATTGAAAGTATAAATTACCATTCAACCCAATCGTAAATTGTTTAAAATTCAATTTTGATGAATAGGATGTCGATGTCAAAGTCTTCTGCCCATTCTATCCCTTCCCAAATGGCAATGGAATTTCCCATAATGAAACACCCCTAAATGAACCCTATTTTTTCTAATTGCATAACTTTAGGAAATATGTGTTTTAACAACAAGGCCAAGGCTATGGCTAGGATCTTGTATGAAATATTGAAATTTTATTTTTTTTCATGAAAAATATGTGAAAAGAGAGATTCATTTTTTGTTACCCTGTGTTGAAGTTTACAATTATTTTTTTTATTTAGTTAATGTAAGGTTTATGACACAACTAATCTTATAATATTTAAAAACATATGTTGTTTTTTCACTTCTGAATTGATCCATTAATGAAGAAAATACAAGATTTCCCTTTTTTCTCATTTTAATATATGGTTTCTTTCCATTTAGCCAATGGGTCCACCACTGATGGAGGTTCTATTGGCTTTGAACACTTTTTGCACTGGATGGAGATGTTGATTCCCTCTCTAGGTCTAAAATATCCAACTCATGATGTCTCCTCATTCCACCTAATGAATTTTAAACTGTG
>CBVK0102397897.1:0-11019 GCA_900067695.1 Picea abies
TGAAATTATCTCTTTTTCAATGCATTGAGTACTTATTCTGAGGTTTTTCTATGCTATAGTGATAATTGGTTCTTAACAGATGTGGCAATTGATTATGTTGAATATTATTAATGCTTTTACATAGATTATTGTACAATGTTGGCAAGGTACCGATGAATAAGTGGGTTAATAAGTGGGCAGTCTCAACATTTTCAATGGGTCCATGCTTTCTAATGAGGCAAAGTTCCATCCTGATCCACTTAGTTGTTGGGGATTCTGATGATTTGAGTCATATTAAAATGGGCCAAAACCTTTACTTTCAAAGTTCCTATCATTAAGATGGAGCAATTCTTTCAACAAAATTCCTATTGGTTTGAGGGAGAATTTACACCGAAAAGGGGTTGAGTTTGGGGGGAAATAACCTTTGGAACATATTAGAAAAGTTAAAGGTTCCTTTTGATTTTAGAGTTGATGAGATAAAGTTGTACAAGAATGTTATTTCTAAGTTTAGGAACATTGACTGTTATCAGAGAAAATCAATTGCGATATAGGAGTGAAGCAAGGTTATCACATGTCACCTACCTTTTTTAACATTTGTGTTGACAAATTAGAAGCATGTTTGGAGAAAGCAAGTTGTGTTGGCACTACTTTAACTAGAATAATCAATATTGTTCTTTATGATGGTGATATTATTTTATGGCAAGATGTCCCTTTGATGTCAAAAAGAAACTAAGAAATCTCAAGGATTTATATTCTAGCACATGTATGTTAGTAAACACTAAAAAAACAAATGTTATGACAATCAAATCCAAAAGGAATGCTTACACTAATTTTGTCTATGACAATAACAACTTAGAGGAAGTTACTTCATGAAAATATCTCAAAGTCAACATTCATCATAAGCTTAACTAGAACTATAGCATTGAGAAAAAGATTAATGGAGGGTGGAAAGCATATTTTGGTCTTGAAAAAAAACTATAAATCAATGGAATTTTGGTTGTGGGATAAAAAAATCCTCTTAATTGATAAGCTCATCTCTCCTATTATCTTATATGGATGTGAAGTTTGGGGCTGTAACATCGCTAGAGAATTATGGAGGAAGATTGACCAAATCTATAAGTGTTTTATAATTTATAATCTTAAAAAAAAAATATTCTCTATCCTATCCTTCTCATAGAATATGACATCTCCCCCATTAAGAGTATGGCTATAACTAGGTACCTAATGTACAAGTATAAGACAACTAACATGAAAGACAAGAGACTTCCTAAGATTGCTTCAAACTCTAGGTAAAGTCACCTACAATTTAAGAGGGAATGACAAAAGATCTTAAGTCTTGGTTAAATCATTAAAGAATATAGGAGGATGTCACTCTATAGAACAATGATACCATTAAAAATACTATCACATCTAAATTTAAGGATAAATTGTGGCATGATAAAGAAATAGAGGAAAAGAGAAAAATGAAATATTATAAATAGGTCATTAACCCTAATTTAGAAGATCAAAAGTATATTTTTTCCATATCTAGCTTAAAGAAAAAAACATTACTGTTAAAATAAGAATGCACTCTCACAAGCTCCAAAGTGAAACTTTAGGATATTGGACAGTTCCTAAAACGTTGTAGGATGAAAGAATTTGTCATCTTTATGATACTAAGAAGGTGGAGGACATAATACACTCTCTTAGAATGTCATGTATATTCCCACACTAAATTTCAATTTCAAAATATTTGTAATAATATCGATCTTCCTAACATGCTAATTCATCAAACTCTATAGAGATTTAGGAAGGCTTTTCTATCTTTTCGAGCATAGAAATAAAACACTTAATCAAACCAATCAATTCCTTGCCATTTTGTAAAGGACTAATGAACCAAAATTGATCAAATAGACCATAACAATCAACACCTTACTCCACCAACAAAGTTTATTATCCATTTAAAAGTGTTGAGGGTGAGACCTTATTTTAGGTGGTATCAATAAAATTTATTTTGCATTTAAGTATTTAAATGTGAGGGTGGTGAAGCTTATTTCCAAATTTACTCTTTATTATTTATATATGATGATGATGATGATTAACATCCACTAAGATCGAATTGGTCTATCAAACCTTAAGAGGATAAGTGATTACTTGTAATTCTTTAAGATTTTGTTTCTATCTTTTGTTTCCAAATTTACTCTTTATTATATATATATAATTAAAAAATATTAAAAAACAATTAACCACTATGTCGAAAATAGGCGACTCATTCGTATTAATGTGAAATATGATTCGCCTATAGAGCCAATCGGTGTCATGTTAGGTGACCAATGTTCCGCATGGAAAGCATCTTTGTAAGCAAAACAATAAGGAAAGAGGACAGGATGACATAATAAGACATGTAAAAATGGAATCGTTATAATAAATTATATAAATTAAATTATTTAATTTATATTTTAAAATTATCGTTGAAATTATTTTAAAAAATTATGTATTTTAAATTTTTGTTAGATTTCTTAATGACAAGTATAGTGTACTCTATAATATTAGAACATAATCTAAATTTAAAGGAACTTAATTTAAATTTAGAAATTCTATCCTAATGGATATTTGAAATATTATTGAAAGTATTATAAAATGTTTAGTATAAATTCAAAAATTCTATCATAATTATGACAAATTGCAAAAAAAAAAAGTTTAAGTATTAATTATATGTTAAATTTAAATTATAAGTGTTATTCATTTTTTATATATTATTTGAGTATCTAAAATAATTATAATTTAATATTTTAAAAAATTATGTTTTTTACTATTCTTATTCATTTTTTATATATAATTAGAATATCTAAAATAGTTATAGTTTAATCATTTTAAAAATTTATCTTTTTTACCATTCAAAATAATCAAAACAATGCGAAAGAAAACTATTATTTTAATATAAAATTTAATAAGAATGATTTTTTTAAATAAATATGAAAGAAAACTTTTATTTTAATATAAAATTTAATAAGAATGATTTTTTTAAATAAAAATGTTAGTATTATATGTTAATATTGAACCATTCATGTAATGGTTAATCCAGAGGTCAAGGTTCAAATTCAGAGGGGGTAGGGTATGTATACCTTCGTAGACTTTACCAAATTTGGTGTGCTGACTTGGCTGTGACCTTAAAAATAGATTATTATTATTATTAAACATATTCATATTAAATATATTGAATCTACTTACAGTTTAAAAATAATAATTACATCATCCAAAATTATAATTTTACCAAAGATGATGATACAAAGGAGAAAAAATCAAAGTCATAAAATGTTCAACCTTTTTTTCTTTAGGATAAGCTTCATAGATTAATAACATGTCAACTCTCAATTCTATAACCCCATATAATTTAATATCAAAAAATATCAATTTTATGGGCACATATTAAATATAATTGATAGACTTAGTATATCTATTAAAAAATATCAATTTTTATGGGCATATATTAAATAATTGATAGACTTAGTATAACAAAGACCTGAGTTATTTCATAATACATAATTATAATATATATAATGAATATTTATATATAATAATGAATATTTGCTTTTATTTTTAATTTGAAATTTATTTAAGAGAAGTTAAATTATGTTTTTTTAATGAAAATTTAATAATCTAAATGTTATAATATTTTTGAATTAATCTTTATAATTAAAATAAATTTCAAACTAAGTTAAATTGAAGTTTTTTTTTTAAATGAAAATTTGATAATAATAATAATAAAATTAATATCACAAATTTTAAATATACAATTCAATAATCTAAATGTTGTAGAGATCTTTAAATTAATTTTTATAATTAAAATAGAAAATTTCAACCAATTTATGAATAATTTTACCACTATTTTAGTTACCAAATAAAAATAAAAATATTAACTACTTATTCTATTCTTAATATCATATAAAAATTTAAAATTTTTTGATTTTTTTTAAATAAAGAAGTTTTATTTCTTTATATTATCATCAAAACAATATGCATGGAAAAACTAGCCATCTGTTTTGCCATATATATGGAAACTAGAACAGGTGGCATGTTGTCAAGTTTTTGCTGAAGTATGGTACAAATTGGACTCCCTAAACTATGCAACAACCTATCTACAGTCATGGTTGTTCTAAACAAAGAAACATAATAACAGTAAAATAAATTAGAATGTGGGCTAAATCGGATTGACGTCACCATTTGGAGGTCATGGAGAAAACACATAAACTTGACAACATGTTGGGCACATGTTCTTGGCTGGCTCGCCAGACAGGGCATCAAATAGAATGTTCATGCGTTGATAGAGGGTAGTCTGGCGGTGAAGTTGCTTTGTTGCATCCCGTCTTATTTCAAAAATTAGTTGCAGATGCTCCTCTGAGAAGCGCCACGTTTTGGGCGACATTGCAGCTAAAGCTATAGGGGGTTGAGAATCATCCACAGATGGAGCTGCTTCTTTCGGCTCTGCGGTAGGAATTTCTTCTTCAACGAGGCATCATTCCATTTCTCACGTTTTGGGCGACATTGCAGCTAAAGCTATAGGGGGTTGAGAATCATCCACAGATGGAGCTGCTTCTTTCGGCTCTATGGTAGGAATTTCTTCTTCAACGAGGCATCATTCCATTTCTAGAGAAAAATTGCCTTCCAGGGAATGATGACCAGAAGTGAGGGGCAGAGTCAAACTATCAGAGGCGGAGAAGAGGAAGGAGTTTGTAGGTTCTAGAGCAGGATCCTAAGGGACCTCTTCCTCAACATAAGCCATGGGTTGGTCATCGTCGAGCCAATTTTGGGTGGAGTTGGGTGAATTATTCAAGGAAGAACCAACAAGGTGAGCATGAGAAATGGAGGAAAGAATTGGTTCGACGGAGGGTCCAGGATGACGGTGCCAAGCAACAAAGTTGTAGTAGGTCAGTCCCCTCTCAGGATTTCCCCTTTCTTGAGGCATTGAGAAATTTGGGGAAGAAATGGCAATTAGGAGGAGGAGACGACGCCAAGAGGATGAAAAACTAGAACGGAAGGGATAAACCTGAGTCTGGACCTGGACAAGAATAAGAACAATGAGACAATTTCCAATGCTAACATTCATATTTGCAGCCAACTTGATAGTGGAGAAATCCATTAAGGTCAAGTTGACACCATGTAGACGATTTGTACCAAGCCTGGCAGACTTCTACTCATGCTTTGCGTACGCCATTAACGCTAGCTTCCCACACAAGCGCACTATCATTCCCATCGGGTGAATTCTACTCATGCGAAAGGGATTGAGTAAGAGGGTGACAACTTGAGGTATTAACTTCCCAACTCGCATGGTTTCCAGATATCACCCTATACAAAAGATTTAAAAAACTTTAATTACCAACTTAACAAATTTTTAACTTCTCAAAACAAGAACCCAACCATAATGTTTGGTTTGATATACCTCCATGACCATATAAAAAAAATTTATTATCAATCTATGATATACCTTCTTCATGACCCTATAAGAAAAAACCATTGTCAATCTATCTTATGAGTTCCTTATAATTTCTTACAGAAATATGGATTCACTAGGTTGAATATATTAGTATGATCTCTTAACATTTAATATTTACTATGGATGGACTAGGTTGAATATATTTAATGTTTACTATGGATTGACTACGTTAGAATATAGTAGCATGATCTCTTATATTAGTATGGTCTCTTAATATTTAATATTTGATGTTTTTAATTGAAATAATATAAAGGAGAATAGGTGGACTAACTAGGTTGGATATACTAGTATGATATTTTAATATTTGATTATTTTTTATTGACATAATATAAAGGAGGAATAGAGACTTCTTTTAATGGAGGAAAAAAGGTTGTGAATAACTAAAATGTCATTTTAAATATTTCTTTGAACTAAAATCATACCATGTTGTGAATTTGTTTTTAAGAATAATGGAGAGAAAAATGGAACTTTTGGTATGGATTTTGTTAAACATATATACACGTTTTGATAGTGAACATTTACATTTCAACACTGCAAAGGGGAAGGAGGAGAGAATTTTTTTTGGATTATGAGTTCGACACCACAAGGGATAAGGAGGAGGAAAACATTAAACATTGAGCTATGCCTTGTTTATGGTTATGGTTGTAAACACACAAATTCATATCATTAGATGTTTGTGCATATACATCTAACAATGTAAATTTGGGTATATATAATAACAAATGTTGCATAGCTCAGTTCTAAATGTTTATCGAAGGAGGAGAACACTAATGTGGAATGAAATCCCAACATAGATATATGTTATTATGGTAAGATATCTTGTAACCATTACGTAGATTACAACTACAAGCTAAAGATGCTCTAGAATGTATTCCACTAAAATTACCAATGATGTTAGTATAGGAGTGAGGGAGATACTATGACATCAACTTGGGGACTTGCACCTCAAAAGGGGATGTGATCACATCAAACCTAGGACTTACACCTAAAAGTTAGCTTATGGATTGGTAACACACACACACACACATACAATTAGAAGGGGTGTATTGTTGTGGAATAAAATCTAACATGTGGCATGACATGGATAACAACCACAAGCTAAAGATGATCCATAATGATCTCGAATGGATTTTTATATAATTTTTAATCCATCGTTATACTTTTTGGGTAGAAAAAATGGAGGAATTGGCTTGTAGGGCCCATTTTAGTGGTCGGTCTCAGTTTGAAGAGTTAGGGTTTGAAACATTCTAGATCCATTTTGAGGCATCACATGACACTTTTTAGGTTCAAAACTATGTGAGCATGGTTCCTATCCCCTCGATGCTATTTCGCACACTAAAACCTTTCCAAGGATGTGGAAATTACCTCAATCGATGCTCGTATGTGGAAGTTATGCCTCCAACAGGTTGAACTACCTTGTTGGCCACCATGGTACTGAGTGGATTCCCATTAGGCTCCATTACTCGTGTGTGGGACTAGTCATGTGTGGACTTCCAAGAAGATTTTGGAAGGTCCAAAACCTTGTCACTAATTGAGGATTGAGGCATGCAAAGACCCTAACCCTAAATGACTATCATACTATGTTAAATACTAGGCCACTAAGAGTAGAGGGGGTTCCATTCTTTGAGCATTGTACTTGTTCCATACTTGATAAGAGAATATAGGAGTGGGATTTGAGAGCATAATATAGGAGGAGTAAGATTCTGTAGCAAACATTCAAGCCATAATGTCAAACACAACTCCATAGTGAGAGTCCCTTTCTTTGTATTTGCATTTTCATAAGTGAAGAAAAGAGAGCAGAGCATATGCCTCACCTTCTAGTTGGGTTTTCTCCCATATTAGGTTTCTATGGAAACATCTTGTGTTCATTTGTGTGGATCGTGTGTTCATTTGCTTGTTCTTTCATTTTCATATTTTAGTTATTTTCACAAATTATCTGAGCAATAAGCTAGTGATAACAAATATGAGGTCTAAGGAAATAAACTTGCATAGTAAAATATTTCAGCATAATACAAGGTCTGTTGTGACAAATTGTTCCGGTGGAATACCCACAATAGTTTACAGATCACATAAGGCATGACATCAAAATAGTTCACGATGTTAGTATCAAATTGAGGGAGGATGTTATCACATAAACCTAAGGAATTTATCCTTAAAGCTAACATTATGGATTAACAAATCTTTTTGGTGTGAGCAATTCCTTATAAACCATCTTTATCTCGCAATTATTATGCATGTGGAATTATTCACAACATGTTGAAACACACATACACAATGGCAATGTTTATGTAGAATGAAATGTCAATACAAAAATATGTCAATGAAGGAAGAGAACTTGCAACATTATATAGATAACTACCACAAGCCAAAAATGACCCATACACCATGACACCAAAACTAAGAGCAATGTTAATATTGAAAGAGAGTGTCCCTTGGAGTCATATAATCATGTAGCAAACTTCTCTAACATTGTCAGAATCCAGGGACATAAGAAGTCGGAGTGAAGATTAATTCAGAACGTTTTTTATTGATTTTTAGATGATATAGGTTGATTTAGATTTGGGAAAAAATCATTCAACCATGCATGGAAATTTGATCATACTTGAATTTTCTGTGAAATTTGTATGAAATTTGTTGTGAATAAGAGGGTCCTCTTAGTACAAGATTAACTTACTCTAATGCCTCTTTAACAATGCCATTTTAAGACTAGAGAATGGACTCTATGTGGTACAATAACAAATTAATATATGAACCTTTCATGGAAGAATATGTGCTTAGTATTTAAAAGAAGTAAGATAAAAATCCAAAGAAATGCACCTTTTCCAACATTCCTTTATGTTGTTCCTCCATTGGAATTTAATAAAATTTTGTTTTGCATTCTTAGAATGGTGAAATCTAGTTGTTGAGATTGCATATTTATGTGCCATGGGGTTTTTATGCCCTTATATATATGTGGCATCAGCAATGACCATCTCAATCAATTTTCAAGTGTTTTTATGCTAAACTTGGCTCAAAACCTTGTTTAAAATTTGCATCTTGTTAGTGAGTTATTGATATCCAAACTTTGACAAAAGATGAGAAGGATATCTAATGTTATAACAAACTTGTTCCTAATTATTAAAATTAGTTAGAATTTCAATTGATCCAAAACCTTGAATGTCCAATAATTTAGATCTTTTCAAAACTAAACAAAACCTATTAAAACATTGTTCCATTTTACACAAAACTAAACATTATTCCATTTTCCACAAAACTTGAATGATAACAAAAATCTAATAATACCCACTAATCCCTAAAACTTGAATGATAACAAAACTCTACTAATACCTAAATATTCTATGAAAGGAAAATCTATTTTTGCTAAAAGTTTAACTTACTAATACCTAAATTTTCTATGAAAGGAGGAATCCATTTTGCTGAAAGTTTAACTTACATTGAGGCAGTAATGGACAATTCATGAGTCAGTGAACATACCCCATTGAGCTACAGTCATTGATTAAAGACAAGTCCATAGATTTGTTTAGACCTATGACTGTCAAGACAAAACATCCAAAGCAGGTGCATATGATGAGTCCTTGGCGTTGGGCATGGAACGGAATATTATGGCAGATATTTTTGGAAAATATTATCTATTTAAAAATCGAGAAAAAAACATTTGAATCAGCCAGGTAATGATGGGGATAGTGACACGAGGGCGACGTGCGGATGCCCTCGATCCTTGAACTTCGGGAATGGGGTGAAGTGTGTGGGGACCACGTCGGTCACCGACCAATCACGTTAACCGATCGGAAGTTAACGGAGGAGCCACGAGAGGCTTTCGTTCATCACATGCTCCCCCGTCCTTCCGTCGTCAGCGTACGAGCAGGCAGATGAGATGATAGGGTCGGTAATCGAACACTGAGATTGCCAGCCGGCCGGCAGATGCTGATCGGTCGGGCGGCCTGTCGTATTCAGGGAGACAACACCTGCTACCATGACAGGTGGACACGTGGGCCTTGCTTTTCCACCGGGAGAGGATATTCCGCTTTCACGGCGGCCGCGGCGCCATATTCCGCTTTCACGGCGGCCGCGGCGCCGGTCGGTAGGCGGGTCGGTGCCTCCGCATCTTTGCGCGCCCCTGCAGACAGAATTTGAGGGAAAGCGACGTCTGCCGCGCGTTCTAAGCCGTTGATCGGGGATTGCGGTTGCGGCGCGCTCTCCCTCTTCTTCTTTTCTTTTACCTGCTCTTTTCCCAGACTTCTTTTTCTGTAAAGCAAACACGTCCTCAACAACTCCTGTCAAGGGCGGTCCAGATTTAACCCCAGTTAGCGGTGACGCCGGGTTAAGTTTTGTCGTCTTCTGCCGATCGAAAGCCGTCAAACCAGTTACGGCATTGGGAAAATCAGGAGGGAGCTTCGTCGTTGCAGCCTATGCCATTAAAATAAATTAATCGTCGTTGATTTTAGAGATAAGAGTTGTTAAATTGTATTGTTTAAGCTTTTCAAAATCATTCATGTGCTAATGCTTTGGAGTTTGATTTCGTTCTCGCCGTTTCAGGTTATTTAACGTCTTGCTTTCGTGACCTCATCATCATTCAATTTCAGTGGGTGCGCCAAACCTTAAGCACACAAACACTTGCCATCGTGGAACCTTGACATAACGATGGCACTGGGTGCTGCAAACCTTAAGCACAGAAACACTTGCCATCGTGGAACCTTGACATAACGATGGCACTGGGTGCGGCAAACCTTAAGCACACAAACACTTGCCATCGTGGAACCTTGATATAACGATGGCACTGGGTGCGGCAAACCTTAAGCACAGAAACACTTGCCATCGTGGAACCTTGATATAACGATGGCACTGGGTGCGTCAAACCTTAAGTACATAAACACTTGCCATCGTGGAACCTTGATATAACGATGGCGCTGGGTGCCGTCGTGGAACCTTGATATAACCATGTCGCTCGGTGCGGCAAACCTTGACTGCACAGAAACACTTGCCATCGTGGAACCTTGATATTACGATGGCGCCAACGTGGAACCTTGATATAACGTGCTTTTTAATGTGAAATTCGTGGAATTTTGATATATTATTTTTTCATTTGGAATTTGACAAAAAAAACAAGGTTCCATTAATATATATATTTTGGTGTTAAAGGAATGTGTTAAATCGTGGACAAATCAATTTTTTTTGGGGTGATTTTATTTTTTTCATTTTGTGACCAGATGAAGTTTTATGTTAATTTACTCATTTTCTCAAAATTTTAATGATTATGGATCAAAATGTTTAAAGGTAAAATTCTATCAATCATGTGGAACTATAATTTTTGACAAAATTTCTAATAAATTTGAGGAAGAATTTTAACTGAAAAAAGATAGAGTCTCTCCACTAATTAACTTATTGAAAATATATAGAGTTTTTCCACTAATTAATTTACTCCCTTAAAATTTATGTATTTATGGAAACTCTATTTGGTGTTTAAGGTTTGTTGTGGGATGCAAGTACGAGGAATAAGTTAAGCTTGTATCAAAAGGATCTTCTTTCTAGTGACAATTTTGATAAGAATATTACTTCCACCATGATTC
>CBVK0102397898.1:0-10257 GCA_900067695.1 Picea abies
CAAAATGTGGAGATGATTGGTATTTTATTTTTTTGCATTATAAAGTTCATTTTTATATATTTAATTGACAAGCACAAATATAACACATCTTAAGGTTGATATTATTTTATTTTTTTAATTAATTATATTGAATCTTAAAATACAATTTATTTTTTTTATTAGAAAAAAATATGAAATGTCATTGTAGGTAGGGATGTATATATATGCGCACTTTCATCTCCCATCCTCAACTTCAAAGTGTGATGTTATATATATATATATATATATATATATATATGGAAAATCTTGCATAAAAACTTAAAGGATAATTTCTCTACATTCCTAAATAACATATCTAATGAACTTAAATAATATGTCTAATAAACTTATCTACCTACACTAATGTATCTAACTAAGAGAATTCAAACCAAAGACTTATTTCATCATCTTATATCTATTAATTAGTGGTGAAACAAGTGATGTTAATATAAAACTATTCATCACTTTTTTTACTTTGTGGATGGTAAGGGTGCTAAAGAGTAACCCCAGGGACACAAGGCTTGAACTTGTGACCTCCCCCAATACCGAAGGAGTGTGAGCACGTCTCACCAATTATGCTATCCCATGGGGCTAAAACTATTAATCACTTATACACATATTTATACTTAATACATAATTTTAGACATGGGTGGAATTTGAAAAACATTTTTCTCTATTATTTTGATGTTTTTATTATGTATTTTATTGTATTAGTTAAGATTAAGTTAATCTTGTAATAAAAGGATCTTCTTTACAATTATAAATTTGGGGTTTTGAGATTTTTGTGGTGGGAGTTGTTATTAAAATTGGAAAACCCAATGTTCATTTTTGAATAGTGAATGTTTCAGATCTCCAATCAAATCCATCATCAAAATAAAAATTTAATAAAAAATCAACATATTTTTAAAATATAATTAAAGTTTTACATGATCCAAGTTCCATGTTTGATGGAATAATGTTTCCATTTCTTAAATCTCAATCATTTCATATTTTCAAAAGAGAATCAAAGTTCTGCATCAACCAAAACTCTAACTTTTCTATATGTCACTAAATTTCGACTATTGGAGAGAAGCTTGGTACAATCTTAGACAACTCCATATTAACTATATTTGTTGATAAACATAATTTTTTTTTTTGTTGAATTTGAAAACCAAAAAACCCATAAACATTTTAACTATCAAATTCCATTACTAATCTTAAAAATAAAATATAATGTTATTTATACAACATAATACATAATTATAATTCTTTCTAGCAAATGCACAATCTTATGGGTAAAATATATTGTTATTAATAATCATAGAGTAGAGTAAATGATTACAATGTTTTTTTTCCTAATTTATACACCTATTTATCAAAATGCTCTTTTTCCTGAGTCTTTGCTTGCCTTTGGCACTTCCCTCTTGTGCTATGTGACTTAAAGAAATCACTTGCACTCTTCTTGATGCTCTCCATAGTCTAGAACTTTAAAAAGTTCTCACCTTCCGCACTCCTTGCATAGGCCCTACACACACTTGCACTGTTCCTCTTGAACTTGGTACTTTTTCAACTTCAAAGGGTCTTGACCCTTTGTTCCTTCAGATTACTTCTTGTGCCCTCCTAGCACCCACACTCATTCTCATGAGCTTTACCAACACTTAAACAAAATGTTGGCTCTGTGCACTCCTTGCACATACTCTTCCTTCTGAGCTTTTACACTGCTCTGAGTGTAGGCGTACTCCTTGTGCTCGCTCTATGCACTCTTTGCACTATCCCTTTTAAGCTTGTAACTTGTTCTGGTGTGCCCACCTGACACGCTCTTCCTGAACTCAAAACTAAGTTCTTGTGCACTCCTTGCGCTAGCTTCTCAGAGTTTTCTAACAACTCTAGTGTGCACTCCTTGCACTAGCCTCGAGAGCCAAAAACACTCAAAAACTCACACAGATAAGGGATTCTATCTATTCCTACAAACAAAACATTTTAACACTCATAGCATTCATAAATATGGACAATAAACATTCAGAAAACACATATTCATTCACATAGAACACACACATGGAGAATCACATGCAAATAAATCTTATTTCATTAAATTTGAATTCTTTTTACAATGTTTACAAGATTGGACTGCAACGAAGTCTCAATTCTTCTCTCCTCTCCTTTCTTGAGAACTATTCTATTCTCATGCTCTCTTCATGAGCTTATCTATACATTCTAATGCCCTCTAATCTCAATACATTAATGTTTTTACAAAAGAGGGGCTTCTCGAGCCTTCCTCACCTACTTTCATTAAATTACAATTAATTTACATCTAGTCCAAATCAGATCTAGATTCATCTACCTGTCAGCCATTAAAGGCAACTTACATGCAGCTTGAACAAATACAATGGCTCTCCTCTCCTCGAGCCTTTACAACATTTATTACATTAAATTATAAATTTAAAACAAAATGAGAAGGTTGGCGCTTCTCTCTCTCGGGATCTGCTCCCTCCTAGTGCGCGATGCGTTGGCTGTTGATGCTCCTGCATCACTTAGTCTCTTTAGTTTCTATGCGTATTTATTCATCTTCCTTCCCACAATGTTGTAACTCACATCGATCTGCGCGCTCTCTTGCACGATTTTATACATGTTGTTCTTTATCTCCCTTTATATATACTTTTGTACCATTTAGTCTTTGACGTGTTACTCCTGTATAACAACATATTTGCATTACATCCTATGACCCCACATGCTTTCTTCCTTTCTCCAATCCTCATGTGTCACCTTCATGTGCACTTCCCTTCTAAATCTATCTCCCCCTTATCTCTAGCATGCTCCTCCAACTATACATTGTACTTTCTATAATTTTTTCGCGTAGTCTAATTGTTCGACTTTTTGGAGTTTTTACAAGCATATTTTCCAATCAGTTTTTACTGAAATTCGATCAAAATTTGTTGGAACTCTAGATTTGAGTGATTGAGTCTGTATAATTCAAGTTCCCTGATGGTTTTTGAGGATGCTGAATCCATTTATACATTCAAAAATACAATTTAAACAACATAAAATAGTAATTTCACCAAAATTTGTTTCACTGGATTCTAATGCAAAAATTCAAAAAGTCCAATGTTTAGATGTTTTTTGCAAATCGATATAGTTGTACTCATGTTATTTCTTCCCAAATTTATTGTGTGTTTCCTTTCACCTTCTCTTAGAACATATTTTTCACAATTATACTTTATCTTTTTCTAGATAACAACTTTTTAACAAAATATTGTGAAAATAAATAACCAAAAAAAATTGAATAATTACTTTCACTTTCTAAAAATGCATACCTTCACTACCAACTATTTACTTAAATACATATTTAAATATTTATATACAAAACCTAACTGAAGATTGATTTTTACTTACAACTAACCTTTCAAATCCAAAAAATTTCATATCCTTTTTTATAAAATTTTGAATTTTAAAATTTACTTTCACTTTCTAAAAATGCATATCTTCACTGCCAACTACTTACTTAAATACACATTTAAGTATTTATATACAAAACCTAGCTGGAGATTGATTTTTTTTTGCTTACAACTAACCTTTCAAATCCAAAAAAATTTCATAACCTTTTATAAAATTTTGAATTGATTTAAAATTGAATAAAACTCATAAATGATGATCCTTCACATGGGATGGATATCATGATCCACATTGTTGGTGTTGAACTCTTTAATACAAATTTGTCGTATTGTAATAAATCGTTGTAGTGGCCTTGGTACATTCAATATCCCAAAAGGGTACGATATTATACAAAGTATGAATAAAGTTAGTTGCATAGAATGATACGAAACCAACACACATCATACATCTATAGAATTCGTAATATAAGCAAATACATCCACATCATAAATCAGAATCATACATCTATCGAATTCATAATATATAAACAATTGCACTCACACCATAACTCTCACACACACTTAAAGGGAATTCACATTGAAACATATCCACATTACATGGCAAAATCCATATCTCTTATCCATATCCAATGTCTATTTAGTAAAATGGACATTAACTATGGACTAGCATCATTGTCATATCAATGATAATGACAAAGACAAAAATGCCTTATAACGATATATATACCCACCTTATAATGATATATATACATACGTGAGAGTATTTTTAAAAAATAAACTAATATAGATTTATTTTAAATCTAGTTTTAACGAGCATAAAAAAATATGAAATTATTTTAGGTGTAATTTTTTTATCATTTAATTTTATATCGAATATTAATTTATTTATATTCAATGATAAAAAAATCTACACTTAAAGAAATTTGATCATTTTTTTGATAGATTTGGGTTTATTATGGATCTACACTGGTTAGTGATAATTACCAATTATCATCGACAATGAAATTAGGTGATGTTTAGTGATTGTTGTTAATTCAACACCAAAATACATCATTGGCAAGGGTGGTTAACAATCATCCAAATTCTAAAAGACCAACATCTCTTTGTGATTGTCTCCAAAGGTTAACTTTGGCTACAATCTTTGACTATTGCCAAGAGTCCAAAAGGCCAAAATATTATGGTGATGGTAAGGGCCATTGTGAAAGGTGGTCTTTAGAGACGGTCTTTGTCCATTGAGAAAAGGTCTTAACCTTTTGGATTTTTTGCTAGCAAGAGCATATTTGGTGATGGTCTAGGGCTACACTAACACTCGAAGATCATTTTTTTAAATGATTGTCTTGCATCATTGATAAATGCGTTGCAACTATTTTTTCCTATATAGATATTTTTTTTCCAAAGAAAACCTCAGGACGAAATTGAAGGGAAGCTTCTTCACATTGACGTCCCTAGTAACCTTATTGACGTAGACTAGTGCACTTAACTGAGGGGAATTTTAACCATGCACTTGCTAGTATGGAAGTAGCCAAATACATGACAACATTGGTGACAACTGACTAAATTAACCTCCCGCTCTCTCGATATATATATATATATATATATATATGCTTACACTAAAAACACCTAACAAATATTTTATTTCAAAATTGTAATTTATTGATGTAATTCATATTTTAGAAATGTTGTTGAACTTTTGTAATCATTAAATTTAGACTTATTTTTAATTTAAATTGGATTTTTAATAAAGTTAAGCGATATTTCCATGAAATATGGTATTATAAAAAAAATCATCTATTTTATATTATTAAATCTCATAAAATTATGATTTAATCGTATTAAAAATGCACTTTAAACTAAAAATAAATCCAAATTTAATAAAGTTAAAATATATCCAAATTTAATAAAATTAAAATATTTATATTCTTTTAAGTGGAAAATGTTAATGAATTAAATAATATAAATTTAACTTAAATTAAAATATCGATTGATAAATTATTACACCAACTAACAAATACAATCAATCTCTCTATATATAAATAATTAAATAAAATATATAAAAGGCCAAGTGACCACAAACCTATGGGACAAAACAATTTACATCTTATGCAACATTCCTTTGAAAAAGAAAAATGTGGAAGTTACAATATCCAATCTATGGTATAAAGTACTATTACGTTCCTCATTTAGATTTGATTCCAAAGGCGAGTCATCTACTTCGGTTGGGTTGGAATCTCTTATGTATTCCATTTCCATACTCATAGTAGAAATCTCATCTTTATCTTTCTTGTATGTATGTGGTGTATGGTTATATCATTTTCTACTTTGTTTTTTACATTTATGAAAGTACAACACATGGTATTATAATTCGATATCAAATAGTATAAATAGTATAAAAAAATTCTAAGTCGATATCAAATAGTATAAAAAACTTCTAAGTGAGTATTAGACAAATCATTTCTAAATAATCTCGAAATCTTCGAGTATTATAGAAGAGTGTTATAATACAAATAGTTAAAAAAAAAAGAGACATTGAGTTGCATAATTTCTCAATAATCTCGAAATGAGTATTACACAAAAATGTTCTAATACAAATAGTTAAAAAAAGAAGACACATTGAGTTGTATAGAGTGTTTTTTATGTTAAATTTTCAAGACAAGACTTTAGATTTGTCTAGATTTGCTCATATGTGCTTAAAAGGTTTTGTATTGGTAGCTAAATAGATCCCAGTGCAGCTTTTAGTGAGGCCTTATGTAAGATTCTAGTAAGATAGTACTTGGAGACGACTACCCATGTTGATGTTGGAGACTACTACCCATGTTGATGGAATTTGAGAGTATTTGAATTTTGTGATGCGATCATAGGAGTTAATCTTTGAGTGTTTGTAGTGTAGTTTTCAAGAAGATTAAGAAGGTTTTGTCAACAATGTTCCATGAGTTAAAGTGAGGATATCAAGAATTAATGAATGATCTTGCATCAAGACCATTATCAACATTTTCAACATAAAGAGGTTAGGTTGGTTTAATCTAAAGTTATGCATCTAAACAATTTTCATTAGAGATGCATTTAACACTTCCTCTTATCTATTTTACATTGATTGTAATTTTATAATCCCATTTATCTATTTTTATAAGTTGTAGACAATAACATTATTTCTTTCTTTCTTTTCCTTTCAATTAACTTCTAGTTAAATTAAAGATGAAGTAACCAGTCCCATGTTTATGTGTCCATGAAAATGAATGCTTTCTTGCTTTCTTGAAACTCTATAGAATTTTACTTTCTTGAAACTCCATCGAATTTTAGTGCCCATAAGCATACCTTTGGAGGGATTGGACATATATCTGTGGAGGATTGGACATGGCGATAAGACATCCTTCATTTGCTACTGATATTGAGAATTTTTATGAGAGAGAAAGACCAATGTTTCATACAACAGTTTCTCAAGTGTTGGGATGACATGAAATATATAAACAATTATAAATATTCTCTCAAGTGTTGGCATGACATGACATCTCCAACGAATCATAATTTTTTTAGTTTGTCTATATACACATACACATGAATATATATTTCATGTGATTACTCTTTGTCTCTTGGATGCGACTATATAGAAAGAGAGGGGTATCTTTATTATTTTATTAAAAAATTCAAAGCATATATAAATATGTGTTTGAAGCACTCAAAATTTTCTCTTTCAAAAAGACTTTCCAAAATCTATAGTTGTTTCTAGATTTCTTTCCCATAGCAATCATGCTTATATAATCATCATTGAAAACAACTAATATAGGCCTTATGTAAAAAATCTTGAAATAAACCAACAAATCTTCAACACCTTCTTAATCCTTTAGCACTTTTCCAAATGTGTTTTGGTTAAGTGGGGAAATATAATCATATATGGATTTGGATATGGTTCTAGGATGTATATGTGGCTCTTCTTCTTTTAACATAAAACTACTAAGATAAAGAGAAGGGGATTTTTTTTAGAAAGATCATTAGCTTTAGAGTTCAATTCTCTATAAATATGTTGAATTTTTTTTTTGTGAATGTTCTTCTTAATTCTTTGATTTTTTCCATAAATGGGAGAATGGACTTATTTTGCATATTACTTTTACCATTAATCCAATTTATTAAAATCTCGACATCCCTTATAATTTGAATTTTGACCACTCCTTTTTCTACTGCTAGCCTCATCAACATCCAAAGTGCATTCAATTCTATGCAATTGTTTGATCAAATGATTTGGTTGAACAACATACATTTGGACATTTCTTCACTCTATAGGATACAAATCAAGCAGGACATGCTTTTTTGGAAGAAGCATATGTATTCTCCCACCAGTCCATTCCCCACTTTTATCTTATTGATGACAAAGAACCCTCTTATGTAGTAAATTTGAGTTTAATTTTTTTTGTAGTTGACCAAGAGGAGGGGTTTTCTACTGATAATGGGACACTTTGGGTCACACCAATGGTTATGCATCCAAAGTGCATTCAATTCTATGCAATTGTTTGATCAAATGATTTGGTTGAACAACATACATTTGGACATTTCTTCACTCTATAGGATACAAATCAAGCAGGACATGCTTTTTTGGAAGAAGCATATGTATTCTCCCACCATTCCATTCCCCACTTTTATCTTATTGATGACAAAGAACCCTCTTATGTAGTAAATTTGAGTTTAATTTTTTTTGTAGTTGACCAAGAGGAGGGGTTTTCTACTGATAATGGGACACTTTGGGTCACACCAATGGTTATGTCGGGTTATCATTGTCCTATCTCATCTTTGTCATCACATTAAATGTAGAAGGAATCTATGGAGAAATATGTAGAAAGTTGTCATGTGACTGAAAATATTACAACTACCTCAAGAATGGATTAGATTGAATCCAACCTATATGTTCATCATTGTGATTGTCCAGTGGAGCAAGACATGGATGTTGATCAGTTAATTAATGAAGAAAATTTAGACACACAAAACATGACACCTTCCTCACAAATGAATAAATTGGAATTAATTTATCTTGATCATGGTCATTGTACTTTTATAACCTCTTCTAGTTTAACTGAGAATGTTCAAGAATGTTATCCTCTAGTTACTAGTTAATTTATAGATCCTTCTTGTTCTGGAAATTGTTGTGATTTTCTCCTCTCTCCTAACCATGAGTATGTTAGATTTTTCATATTCTCATATTTTAAAGGAGAGAAATACCAATGTTGATCAATTAACTTAGGGAGAATAAAAATCCTCTCAATGCAAAACATTTTCAGTACAACAAGTTACTTCTTGTTCAAAAAAGGAAAATAATGTTAAGGAAGAAGGTTTTGATTGTGAAACAATTCCTAGTGTGGATCCTACTGATTCACAATCAAAACCAACCATGAATGTGCTTAAGGAAGAAGAAATACCATTCAAACAAGCTCCTTTTGGAAATGTTTCTTGTTCAAGAGAGACATTTTGTTTTCTTATTTCTTCTACTTATTATTTTTTGCATCTTGATCTCTTTGATCGTTTGAACAAGCTCCTTTTGGAAATGTTTCTTGTTCAAGAGAGACATTTTGTTTTCTTATTTCTTCTACTTATTATTTTTTGCATCTTGATCTCTTTGATCGTTTGATCTTGCATAAATTCATTCATAATCCTGTTCAGATAATTATGTAGGGCCAAACCCTTATGAGGTACTTGATGGTGGCAATGTACATGTAGAAGATGGAGAGGATAAGGCCTCTTCCCATGAACTTAGCAGTTTTCTCCCCTATCAACCATTTTCATGGGATGAAGGAAATGTTGTAGAATATGTATTTCATACCATTTCTTCTTTTGTTTCAACTTCATCTTTGATTAATAGAGAGTCTTATTGTTCAAGTAGCCAATTAGTTGAGATTCATGATATTAGTGGCCACCGCCACATTATTAATGATATGCCCTATAAAGTGGTGGAAGATAGTCCAGGAATATCAACTAATTTCACAAATTTATCTCAAGTGGTTGGTCAAGTAAATTATGAGCCTAGGGAGGCTTGCCAAGACAATGAGGCATTTTGGTCTACACCGATGGTTATGTCAAACCCTCATTATTTTATATTGTCTTCTAGATATACTGATAATATCAACATGAAGACTTTCTCACAAGAGACATTCCTTGCAGATTTAATACTTGGTTTTTATTTGGTATGCTACTTTCCCATGAACTCCCCCCACCATTCCTATGACAGTCATGGAAGATTTTATGGCAAAATTGAAGCATGGTTGGAGGGATCTTACTCAAATAAATTTCCCATGAATAATAAGTGTTATCTTTTGCATGATGAATAAAGGTTTACATAGTTTAATTCTTCTTATTTTTAGTTTATTACTATTCCAATTTATGTTACTAATTTTTAATGAACATGTCATTGTAGGTTTGGAGTTACATGGATGACTACATTGACATTATGACTTCACATAGTTCATTTTCATCTAGTGTAGTGTAGGGGTTGAGGCGAGAATTTTGGTTTNGTTCATTTTCATCTAGTGTAGTGTAGGGGTTGAGGCGAGAATTTTGGTTTGGTTCATTTTCATCTAGTGTAGTGTAGGGGTTGAGGCGAGAATTTTGGTTTGGTCTTACACCATTGATAAATGAGATGCAATTATTTTTGCATATATAGATATTTTTTTCAAGGAAAAACTCATGAAGAAATTGAAAGGATGCTTCTTCACATTCATGGATGACGTCTCTAATAAACCTATTAACATAGACTAATGTGCTTAACCAAGGGGAGTTTCAATCATGTACTTGCTAGTGCGGGAGTAGCCAAATGCATAACAACATTGATGACCACTGGCTGAGTTAAACTCTCTCTCTCTCTCTCTCTCTCTCTCTCTCTCTCTCTCTCTCT
>CBVK0102397981.1:0-14082 GCA_900067695.1 Picea abies
ACCTCACGAGAGCACCGGAGAAAAGCAGGAGCAACAGAGACTTAAGGAAGCAATACAAAGGTATGTCACTTGTTCCTCCTTGCTAGCTAATTCAATGGTCATAACTTAGGGAAAGAGTCATGTCCTGTCCTGTTTTGTTCTACATCCAGCTGGATCTAGGGAGATCAGTTAGTGTCCACACCTACTGATTAGTCCGATAACAAAATTGGTGACTCCATTGGGGATGCAACCCATTTTTTAGTGGTTTTTGGTGTTTTTCCTTGGCCATTTGTTCTTGCCTTACCTTTCTTCATTTCTATCAATCTCTGAGTCTTCAGGAGACTCTGACAGACTCTCTGGGTCCAGAAGTCCCTTCAAATTTTTTGTCTTTTTCCAAAATTTTTCCTAGTTTTAGGCCTTCTCACACTGAACCCGTCTGTGGCCTGCGAGAACCCCTTGAGTTTTCACTCTGCCTTTCAGTCCAGTGTGAGATTCTTGCACTCTGCTTGTGACCAGCCTGCGAGAATGCTCCATTCTCGCACTGTACATTACTGATAGCCTGCGAACCCATTTTTAGAATTTTTGGAATTAAGGTCATTGTATGCTCAGATTCCCAGATCTGTATAGTTTTCTGAAAAGAACTTCTTGGGCCACTGGTTGATTGTTTCTTGACTTTGGGTTTTGTGCATGATCAATCTTTGGAAATCAAAGGCTCTTCTTGTCCATATTTTTCTCAACTCTCATCTCTTGACTTTTCTTAGCTAGGATATAATCTCCGATCCTGGAATCTGAGTACTTGTTTGGTTAGGATCCGGTGATCGGTTTGAAAGTTGGGATTGTTTGTCTTTCTCATTTGCTCATTACTTGGAAACTTGTTGTTCTCATGCAGTTGAAAAGACTAGTCTTGCTTGCTTGTCATTTTTGTCTCCATTGAAAGATTGGTTTGGGTTTTGTTTTTTGTTTTTTGTTAGTTATTGGTTTTCCTTAGTTTCACCACCATGGTGTGGTTCTTTTTGAAAAGTAAAAAACATTTTTCTTTTTAAAATCATTTTCATTTTGAAAATATTGGAAATCAATCGTTGAAATAGAACAAATAGAGAATTGTCATTGTTACGTGATTTGTTGAGATTGCATTTTAAAGAAGATTGTATATCGTAGTTCAAGATTATTCCGGAAAACTCCTCTTTCCCTCCTGTAAATAGGATTCATCAAACAAGAATTGATATTTTTCATTCCTATCTATGCATTGTTGGGTCAGATTCTCACACAACATCAGTTTCATTTCCGTCACCTTTGAGTAACAACAACCTTTAATAATATTGTGCAATTTTAAAATTTAACTAGTAACTTTTTTCTAGGACTCTATTACACCAACGATTAGTTAGGCTAGAGCTTTGGAATAGGTAGAGAGATACACTCTCCAAAACACAAATCACACAATAGCATCTTTTGTTAAGGAGTGTCAAATTCCATTTGCAACATTTTGTCCTAGGAAGCCCTTCTCACACAAGGGTCAAACCCGAGGTTGCATTGATATTGACAGAGTTACTCACCCTACTTTGTTGATATCGATGTAGAGATTGCACGTATTATGGGGGTCACTTGAAGGTATACCCACAATGATGAGTGGAATCCTCTCAAGTTGATTTCGGGATAGATACCCTGCCCTTGCGTGTGGATCAGACTGTCGACTGTCCCCCCAGGATTTATTGTTGTTGGTGGTAACCTTAGTGGCCTATATTCTTAGGTTCTTACACAAGGTGACTGTGAAGGGGCAAGTCTTCATGGTACCTGGAATCGACATTTGCCAAACTCACTTGGGCTCCTTGGAGGGTATACCCACGATTATGTGTGGGAGCTTACACCAGGGTGTAAGTTTGTTAAGTAGGTCGTTAGTGTAACTTTTCCACCCTAGCCCAGCCCCTTCTCATCTCATTGTTGCAACGTTGGATTTCATCACCAACTGGTAACTTCGGAATTAGAAGGTCTTGTTTTCTTGGTGATTGTTTCCTAGATTTTTTACTAGAGCATGTTGTTTTTTCACCCAAGTTGACCATAGGGTTCTCTTCGTCGGTTTTTTTAATTTGTTCACAATTGACCCTCCACGTCGTTCACATAGAATGCAGGGTTTACCTCCATAAAATATGGAAGGATCTCAACCCTTTCCTACCAACCCACAGGAGGGCTCTCCTCAATAGAGTGAAGTCCAAGACGTCACCACTCCATAGCTGGAGAGAACTGACTCTCTAGAATGATTCCGAATTTCCAATTCTCGGGAGGACTTTCGACTTCACCCCACCTCTAAGAGACGTATCATGCGACTGACCCCTTTTGGAGAACTAGTTGTTCAGTCTTCCGGATCACCAACTGGACCGTTTCTAGGACCTGAGGGTCAAGATCCTTTTTGGGCCACTGACATTTTTAGACAGGATCTCTTTAGCTCTGGATCAGGCATTGATATAAATGTCGGGCCTGAGCTACATGAAACCTATGATCCAAATGCAGTACCTTTTACTACTGCATATTATTTTCCTAGAACAGACACTCTGCGAGCTAACCACATTTTGACCCTCCCTTTACAAATGGTCCATTACAAAGATCCTATGAATATTCACATCGGGATTACTGAAGCTAGTCAAACCCCTATTGGCACACTGTTTTTGCCCAGTGTCACCTCAACACTTCCACTTGGATACCGTGCATTGAATGCCTCTATTCCCACTCCTACACAAACCCCATCCGGAACTCCTGGTGGTCCCTCTTCTTTTGGGAACTCTCCTCCCGGTTTCATTCCGACACTTCCTCTGCCCCCTTTCAGAGGACCTTCTCCATCCTCTATTGGCGGTGCTGATCCTAGTGGCACCAATCCATCGTTCACACCAAATTACTAGATTCCTGTTGGTGGACAATTTCACTAAGGAGGCTCGACTCAACCCACCTTTGTAGGGAAAATCCCAATTGGGACACAAATCCCAATTGGAACACAACCCCCAATTGGAACTCAACCCCTCATTGGAGGGCAACCCCCACCAACCCCACCCTATAGACAAAACATACCTCCATCCTTGGCCCAGTATTGGAATCACCTGATACAACATAATCCTCAATCGACTGGGGGGAAACATCCTCAAGTTCCCTCCATTATACCCCCTAGTATAGGCCAACCATATCCAGGTACGTCGAATCCTATTTGGGGCTCGATCGCTCAACCCCATGCCCCCGTTCAAGGGTACAATCCTATGAGTTACTTGCTTCTGTAACAACCACCGAATCTGCTTAGATATTCGCATTATATGCAGACTACTTATGGTCCCATTGGTTTGCCGATGGGACTCCCTCCCCAAAGCCACCAGTACCCGCATGTGAATAGACAGTTACCCTTTTTAGCCACTTTGGACCTCTCGGATCTGTCGAGGATTTTAAATGATCCAATCCGTCACTCTCCCCAATGGCCCGCTATACCATCCAAGCTACCATATGACATCCCTAAATTTGATGGCAAAGTGGGAGAGGAACCGAACAATCACATGATGACTTTTCAGCTCTGGTGCTCATCCAACTCCTTGATGGATGACTCTATTTGTTTATGCCTTTTTCAATGAAATCTCATTGGTTCTGTCACGAAGTGGTATATAGAATTACCACTAGGTTTCTTCGCTGACTTCAACACCCTCGCTATGGCTTTCCTCACCCACTACCAATTACCGATCCATTATGAAACGAGGACCAAGATTTTGATTTATTTCAAAAAAAACAAAGCCACTCATATATCCAATCATATTCATGAGTGGTGACGGAGACGACATCTCATCAAACTCGAACTTCCTGATCAATTTCTAGCAGAGTGGTTCACAAAATCATTTGTGAATGACATCAGTCATGACATCGCCATGGGTGGAGTTGTCATGGAAGAACAGGCCATAAGTCGTGGTCAATACCTTGACCTCGTTTACACACAATCGAGTGCTCTTTACGACTTACACCCTGATGCACCTCATCCTTCCACTTCCGCCACTTCAACTACTCCAGCTGCTTCTCATGCAGTTGATGGTGTGATTGGCACTTTCCATGCCCAACCACATTTTTCCTTGAGCAACAACCCCAAACCCATTTCTTCTAATGTTCAAAATGCTCTGTCTCCTACCCCTCCCACCGACAAGACTTCTGAGATCAATGTTGTCCAATCTACCCCAGCCGGTAAAAACAAATCCAAAAAAGGAAAGGGTAAGAATAAGGAGGACAAAAATACTTCGCAAGCAGAGAGAACCAAAACTCCACTTGTTGACAATAGGGATAAGTGCAAACCTCAATGCCCTTGTCTTATCTATGCTGATGATCACTACACGAAGGATTGTCCACGACGTGCCAAGGTTACTAAGTTCCTTCAAGGGGCTCTGAAACCGCCCACTCCAACCGTTTTGTCACAATACTTCCCTTCTCAACAACAGGCCCAATTGGTCATTCACGACCAACCATCCCCCTCCACTACATCTTATGTATTAATGTGTACTGGTGATTCAAAGAAGAATGACATCGCACTTACCACTTGAGCCAAAGATTATTCTCCCTCTAAAGAGAAGGTTGATATTATACCTCCTTCATTGGTCCAACCATATCCCATGACTCCACCTACCAACGGTCCTCTTCATCTCGAATGACCAAGCCTTGACACAGTTCTTCGCCCTCCTCCAAAGGGCATCGTTCAGAAATCGACTTTCAATCCTCATGCTCGTGCTGCCCAGAACTATAACATTGTTGAAGATCTAGCCCAAGCACCATCTGTGATGTCATCCCTTGAAGTCCTTCAAAGTTGTCCCACACAACGGAAGGCACTGTTGAAAGCTATCAGTGGAATCGACCTGACGGATACGAATTTAATAATTTTTTACTTGGAAGATCACATTCCAAGGTTACCCCCTCAACTCACATTTCAAATACAAGTGATTATCTCCGAAAAAAACATTTGTAGAACTGTTATTGACGAGGGTGCCTCAACGTGTGTCATGTCTGTTACTTACTGGAAAGCCATGGGCTCTCCCTCTTTGAATGAATCCCATAACACACTCAAAGCCTTCAATGGCTCCAGTTTTAAGCCTTACGATGTCCTTCCTTCATTTCCAATCATGCTAGAAGGAAAAATGGTCCAAGTCGAAGTGGAAGTCTTTGACTATCCTCTTGATTACAATCTTCTACTTGGCCATAGCTAGATCAATTCCATACGCGCAGTTGTGTCGACTCTTTTTAATGTTGCACATTTCCCGCATCAAGGAAAGGTAATCGTCGTCGACCAATTAGCCTTCTTTAACTCGGATACATGCACTGGAAACATACTGTTCATCGCCAAAACCCCACTGGGCTATGAGAACGTTGGTGTAGGTCTTCTCAAAGACTCTTCATTAATGGGTACCTTCCCCATTCCACCACCTGATGTTCTACACTCATCCGTCGCTTCAATCAACATGATCTCCACCTCGATTCATGGAACCCCTATGTCTCACAACCCATGGATGGTACCCGACTCCGACGATCATCTTCGTTATGGTGATGAAATGCCTTTGAGTCCCGTCAAATCCACCTATTGGGCCATTCAATTGGCAACCCCTTCTACCCCCTCTCTTGGTGATTTATCTCCAGATCCTTTCCGCGTCACTTTTCCCACGGACGAGATGATTATGTCTGTCATGGAAGACACCCCCTGGAACGATGGACATCACCATTCCATCCTCTTCCTGGAACAACACACCATCACAAGCTACCAATGGATCTCGACCCCGTCAACCGTTGTCATCATTTCAACCATTCCCAAGTACACACACGATGTGTTTTCCGAAGGGAACTTAAGCAATATCTCACCCACTATTCCCCTCGACATATCCATCAAACCTGGAATTTTCGAAAATGTGCATATCGGAGCTTCGTGTTCCCCTCATGAAATCGTCACCTACAAGTCACTTTTCAAATAATTTCGTGACGTCTTCGCCTAGAGCTATGAAGAAATTCCAGGTATTGACCCCGACATTGTGATACATGAGATTAAGACATACCCAGATGCTGAACCCCTCCGACAATGCCTTCGTCCAGTTCACCCATGTAAAGTAGCCGTTATCAAGCTTGAAGTCGAGAAACTTCTCAAAGTCGTATTTATTTACCCAGTGGCCCTCACTGATTGGGTTTCCAATCTTGTCCCGATCGATAAGAAACAAGGCACAATCTGCGTATGTGTTGATTATAGGGATATTAACAAAGCTTGTGCTAAAGACAACTTTCCTACCCCCTTTGTCAATCAGATTGTCTATGATTGTGCCAAAAGTGAAATCTTCTCTCTGATGGATGGTTTTTCCATATATAATCAAATCAATATTGTTCCCGAGGATCAACACAAAACCGCTTTTATTTGTCCTTGGGGCACTTTCGCCTATCGAAAACTTCCTTTCGGTCTAAAGAACGTTGGCGCAACTTTTCAGCGTGCTATGTCTTATGCCTTCCATGATATCAAGCACATCATGCAACCATATCTTGATGACTTACCCACTCATTCCATGTGCCGGGTCGATCATCCAATCCACCTCTAAGACATTTTCCTCCGCTGTCGGTTTTACCATATACGCTTGAATCCTCACAAATATGTTTTCTGCGTAGAATCTGACCGACTTATAGGATTTATTGTTTCATGTCAAGGGATCAGGGTAGATCCTTTAAAGGTCGAGGCGATTCTCAATCTCCCTCCTCCTTCTACACTTCTCCAGTTACAAAGTTTGCAAGGGAAAGCAAACTTTCTTCGTCATTTCATTCCGAACTATGCCGAGATAACTCTTGGATTTATGAAACTACTCAAAAAGGGGTCTGAGTTCATATGGGATACCATCGCAATCAAAGCCTTCGAATCTTTAAAATTGTCCCTGACACGTGCTCCGCTTCTCTTCCCCCCCGATTACAGTCGCGATTATTTCCTCTACCTCATAGCCTTGGATTACACCATTGCTATGGTTCTCATCCAAGAGGATGATTCTCATGACGAACATGTTATCTATTACTTGAGTCGAAGTATAACACCTACTGAAACCAAGTATTTACATGTCAAAAAACTAGCCTTGGCAGCTGTCCAAGTAGTTCAACATTTCTGGCACTATATCCTCTCTCGCAAGACTACGATAATTTCTAACTGCAACCCTATGTAACACATTCTCACACATCAATTGCTAGGGGGAAAATACTCCAAATGGATTGTGATACTCCAGGATTTTGACTTGGAATTCAAATGAGCTAAGTCCAAGAAGTCCTTAGTGTTTTCTGAGTTGATATGCGACTTTCCCCACTCTGAAATGGAAAATGTAGCAGCCGATTCATTACCTGATGAATCCATTTTCCTAATTAGTTCCGATGATATTTGGTATGGCGATATCATCATATATCTCCAAACCTAGAATTTTCATCCCAATTTGTCCAGTACTGACCAACGTCGAATACGCTACCAAGCCCGTCAATATATTATCCTCGGGGATACTCTTTATCTTCGTGGCATTGACTCAGTTTTTCGATGCTACCTCACGTTTGACGAAGCCAAGAAAGCCTTAAATGAATGCCATTCTGGATCCTGTGGTGGTCATATGTCCGAGTATGCTACTGCCCAGAAGATCTTACAAGCAGGGTATTTTTAGCCTTCTTTATTTAACGATTGCATAATCACCATCCAAAAATGCCATGCTTGCTAGACCTATAATCATAAGATATGATCACATCCTGCTCCTCTTCACCCTGTGGTCTCCATTGGTCCTTTTGCAAAATGGGGTATCGATTTCATGACATGTCACCCCCACTCATTCGAGGGGCATGGATACATTATTGTAGCCGTAGATTATTTTATGAAATGGGCCGAGGTGATGCCAACATTTGACAATACTGGAAAGACCGCAACATTACTCATTTTCAATCAAATCATAGCTCATTTTGGTGTTCCTCAGGCTATCATCACTGATCATGGTAGCCACTTTAGAAACTTCATGATGTTCGAACTCATTGAAAAGTTGGGTCTTTGCCATGAAAACTCAATGCCCTATTACCCACAAGCCAACGGCCAAGTCGAAGCAATTAACAAAGTTCTCATAACCATGCTTCGACAAATGATAGGGATTCACAAAACAAGTTGGCACACAATGTTGTTTCCAGTATTGTGGGCTTATCGGACATCCGTTAAGTCTGCTACTGGGTTTACACCTTTCCGGTTAGTCTATGGTCTAGAATCCATCCTCTCGATTGAATGTGAGATACCCTCCTTAAAACTAGCCGTTGAATTCCTACCAAACACTTCTGCCGAGGAAGAATGTCTGTTGTATCTTATGCGATTAGACAAAACTCGACGCGACACTACCCTAGTCATAGAATCCCAGAAGAAACGTGTCAAGGCCCAATATGAAAAACATGTCAAGCCTTGCGTTTTCTTCGAAGGAGATCTGGTTCTCCTCTACGAACAAGATCGAGATATGCTAGGAGCTGGAAAATTTGAAGTCATGTGGTGAGGTCCTTATATCGTTAGACAAGTTTTGGAAAAATGAGCTTATGAGTTAGTAGATTACGATGGTATCCCTTTGAGTGAACCCATAAATGGGTTGTACTTAAAGAAGTACTATGCATAGGATCACCTGTGCACGAGTACTTGTATTTTATTGTATCATACTTCTTGTGTGTTACTGTAGTATGATTTTTTTGTTATCTGGTCTCTGCCCTTATGTTACATTGTGTTTGGTTTCTAGATGTCAGAGTATTCACTACCCCACATTGGCTTCGCTGATGGCGCTAGCCATAGTACTCAGAAACTTGCTTCTGCTACGTGGGCAATTTATGCCCTTACAAACGAACTTATCACTCTACAAGGTGTGTGCCTCGGCCGTGCGACCAACAATATTGCAGAGTATAGCGTTGTTATCGAATTTTTGATTGATGCTATCTCACTTGGTATCCATCACTTGGTCATGTGACTCGATTCGCAGCTCGTAGTGCTACAGTTAAGTAATTATGTTGTTTGAAGTCCTACTTTGTTACGGGTATATTTGTGAATTCGCCTCTTGGAACGTTATTTTGATTATATTGAGTATCAACATATTCCTAGATGTCTAAATACATTAAATGATGCATTAGCTAACTATGTATTAGATAGAGATTTGGGCCATTTATAAACCAATCACATCACATGCATCACATAACACAAGATAAGTTGGTAGAAGCCGTATATATGTATATATAATGATCAAAAAGTTTTTTACAAAAAATTTATGTCCAAGAACCAAAATTTCAAAATCTGAAGCTCATAGCTTCTACAAAGTAACGTCATGGATGATGCTCGCGATAACACACGACTGCCCGGGCAACCCTACGAAACAGTCGGCCAATAGACTCTAACACGCCCACCGTATGACCCTGATAATGCCATGGGACCTCACCGAGAGGCATGTCTGAAATGTCAGCAGTCAAACCCTCTAAGTTTTGTTCCGCTGCCTCATAATCTTCAGCGTCCCATCATGGCACTGGAGCCACCTCTCCTCATCACTGAATAGGAGAAGTACCCAGAGGTTGATAAGGCCCCACGTCTATGTCATCAAAAAATATTTTTTGTAATTAGACCTTGGACAAACATAAAAACATTTGCATATGATAAAACTCACAAAAAACATTTAAAAAGTGAAAAAATATGTACTTCTTACCTAGATATCCCCACTGAGAATACTCGGGTAGAGCTAAGTCTGGATCCCCTCGAAAGTCCAACCTGGCATAGACATAATCATCGACCATCAGCATCTGTGGCCATAACCAGTCAAAGAAGGAATCATTGTATTTGATGGTTGGTCCAGCTACATGTCAGGCCATAAGGTTACAACACCTCACCATCCTTGGATCCTATGGAGCTGGTAAATCCTACTCAACCTGCAACCTCAACAAGGGAACTCTCTCAAGAAAGAAGGACACCAATAGTGACTTGTACCTGAATTGCTTCAGGTCGCCTCTCCTGCATTTAGTCAACTGCCTCTTCACGCTACGAAGGACTATGTCTGACCAGTTAAAGACCCGAGGCTCAATACACTCTATGGCATACTGAAAATAGCTCTGGAGAGCCATGTGTGGAGTAGCGCTCCCAGCCATACGAGCAATGGTGAACAATATAGTGTGAAGGGTCAAATCCTGGACCCCCCAAATGGGCACTTTTCCTTTGCTTCTTTCCAACTCTAGAACACGGTACTGACGACAATACTCACTCACAGGAAGCCCACCACCTCAGCTACCAGTCAAGCTAGCATGGTACCCATTCCATGACAGTCCTGTCAGGAAATAAACATCCTCGATATCCAAGGAAAATGTGTGGACCCCCACGTGGAATACTTGTTGGTCCACGTCCCACATATGAACGAGGTACTCCAACAGCCTGACTTGGGCCCTCATGCCCAGGATCCGAAAGAATTTAAGGAGACCAAAGTCTCACAAAGTGGCAATGATGCCTGGGTTATTCCTGGAAATAGAATCATCTTCTTCATTCTCTTTTTCACGCCATTCCAGAACCATGGTGACAGCCAAATGCCTGAACAAGAATAAGAAGAAGGTCGACAACTCTTTTCAAGCCTTGGTACATTTTTCATTGAGAAAACATCAAAGAAAATTTTCATTTTGCAGTTCTCGTAGGTGCCTTTGGGGCCACCTACAAGAATCATGCATTCTCGCAGGTCCCATGTGGCTAGCCTGTGAGAATGCCTGAGCGTGAATTTTAGCCCTAAAACAAGCTCAAAAACTTGAAATTTACCAATGAAAACAAAAAATTGAACCATGAAAAGATAGAAGACAAGGAGCTTACCTCACTGATGGAGATGGTTCACCAAATGGTTGTTCACACCTTCCACAATCGAGCACCAAAATTCAAGGGAAAAAGAGGGGTTTTGGGCTAAAATCTTGGCAAAGTTACAATGACTATGGTAAAAGAACTTTTACCCACTTATATTTACTTTTTACCATTTTTGTTGGTTTTTATATTTTTTTTATTTTATCAAACCTAATGCCTAATACCCCTATGAGTGAGAATTTTTGAAGACATGACGACTTCGACGCCCATACGTAGGGATACATATATTTTCTCTTTTTCATCGCATGTTTGAGTTGTTTTTTATGGTTTTTAAACAAAACCTCGAGCTTGGTCTTTGTTCGTTCTCATGCTCGAAAATACATGAGAACATAATCGAGAACACTTTTATCACTTTTTCGGGCTCAGCAATGTTATATGCAAAAAGGAACCCCCTGGAGTCCTATTTAAGCTCTTTTCAGACTCTCTAAACATGAAAAGATTGTCGAGCGATCTTGCTATTTTCACGCTCGTTAAAGTATTTGAAGAGAGCGTCTGTTGGGAAATAATTTATCTCTTTTTAGGTCTCATCAGACTATTTTATGAAAAAGGAACTGAGAGAGTTCTCTTTTGAGTGTTTTTCTAGACTCTATAATCATGAAAAACCTTCGAGTTTTCTATCTTTGGACTCATTAAACAAACATTGAAAGACCCGTAATGGGACCGAACCACTCCTTCCTAGGGTTCGTTAAACATACTCCGAGAGAATTGTCCAAAGGATGAGCTTACATCAGCAAGCATATGTTATCCTCTTCAAGCTTGCGTAAAAATAAAGAGGTACTCACCATAAATGGTGGGGGGAAAATTTGGGAAAGGGATGTGTTTTCGTATTCATATTATTGGTAGTAAGTGTCTCTCTTGAACATGACACCCCCCTATTCATTATCTAAAGCTAGTTTGGGAAATCCATTTGTCTTTCATTCGACTTGCTACAAGGTCATATCCTGAGTCGTCTCTCAGTCAATGCTGCCAAATCATTGGTCGTGTCTTTCATATGTTCAAGAGAAGTTCATCTGAAACCTCTATTGAGTCATTCATCTGCAGTTGTCCATTCTCTCCATGTTAGCCTTCCCTGTGTCCAACACAATTTACATCACACTCTATTTCACCTTCAAAATCTGTTACTCATTTCATGTCATTGATGGGGGATACATCAAGTCCCTCCTGTGACAAGTTTTGTTCCGTCGACTCCAGCTCATTATCCGGAAACAAGACATAGAAATTATTTGGTGCCTTGGAACTTGCATGCCTCAATGGAAGGTTTCCTCACTTTCGACAGTGGGTTTTCATCATTGACCTCTGATCAAGAGATTCCATTGAATGTTCGACCTCAACTCATTTATTCACATTCTGATCTAGATTTTATGAGCAGAATGAAATGAATACAGATTATTAACAGGTTCTTAACACAAAGAAAAGTGGTATCAGAGCAGGCTGCTCTTGATTGTTTTTTTCAGTGCATGTCCCCAATGAGGTTCGAGTATAGCAAGTTGGGTCTCGAGCTTGTCTCCCTTGAAGACAATCACTCTCGCACACCCAAGAAACCCTCAATGGCGGAAGAAAATAAAATCGACAGAGCAGACGATCCTATCAATCTATTGCTTGAGCAAGCTCTCATGCGACAGAGGGACGAAATGATGGAGAATTTTGCTCACATCCTTAAACGCCTGCCAATAGCATTAGGCGCATCTTCATCAAGCGGCCACTTTGGAGGCACCTCGCCTTTCAAGATACAAGTTAATTTTGATATTCCTGTATTTGAAGGACAGATAGATGCAGAAGCCCTAGATAACTCTGCTAGAAGGTTATTTCTATGTTCACAATTTCTCTGACAAAGAAAAGATCACCTTCGCACTCCTTAAAGCTCTCCCTCATGTCAAACATTAGTGGGAAACTTACTGGGAGAAAAGTTCCACAGAGGATTCTGGAATATATGGGGTTGATCCCACTTGAGATTTTTTTATGGATGCAGTAAAGGAACAATATTACCCTATTGGCAACTACGAAGACCAGTACATGAGATGGACCACACTACGAAAAGAGAGGGGCCAAGCAGTTTCGGAGTTCACCAATGCCTTCCATACCTTGCGCACCAAGTTTGGTATCAAAGACTCTGAGCGACATTTGGTTCTGAAATACTGTGGAGCTCTACACAGATACATCCAAAATTAAATGGATTTTCTAGACATCTCATCACTCGGTGCTACTTATCGATATGCTGTTAAAATTGAGCAGAAATTTAAGCACCAGAACAAATGGGAATTCGGGTCTGAAAATATGTAACAACCAAAGTATGACAAAGATGGCCCTAACAAACAATCTCCCGAAAACCAGTCCAAGACACAGGAAAAGAAGGGTCACGGGAAGACAAAGAAGGACACCGGAAAATGGTGTGATTTCGACAAAAGCCCCTGGCACAACACCGATGAATGTCACTCAAAATAGTCATTGGTGGCCAAGATAAAATACAAGGAGCCAAACCCTGATTCTGAATCTGATTATGAAAATACAGGTAAAGGATAGATCATTGACGCAGACCCCACTGTTATTGTCGCGACCGTAACAATTCAACCAGAAGAACCAACAGATCCTAAAGAGGGGGAGTGCCTTTTTCATTCACAGATGTGGGTGAAGGGGACCCTGCTACATTTTATTGTTGATAGCGAGAGTCAGAAGAACCTCATCTCAGCAGAGGTCATCAAATAGTTGGGATTGTCAACAACACCACACCTACAACCATACAACATTGGGTGGCTTCGCCAAGGATGAGATCTTCTTGTCAGCCAATAATGTCGATTGTCATACGACATCTAGCCCTTCAAGGACGAGGTATTCTGTGATGTTACCCCACTGGATGTCTGTTATGTTCTGTTGGGCCAGCTATATATGTTGAAGCGCCATGTTATTTATGAGTATCGACCCCATAGTGTCATTGTTACTTTGGGGGGCCATCTCTACAGAATACCAGAGGTAGTTCCAACTATTGGTTCACCTAAAAAGTGTCGCAAGGTAGTATCTCATACTGCAAAATTCAGCTTCTTCACAATCTGTTCAAAAGGGGAACATAAGGACATTGCAACCACTACAGTCTCACCCCCTGCACCTTCTATCCAACAGAAGCAGGCTGACAAGGTTGCAAAAAAGCACAAAGATTCCTTCTGCACACCTTCCTCTCATGTAGATCGACTTGTTGAACAACCTCAACTTCAACAGGTTCATGACAG
>CBVK0102397995.1:0-10757 GCA_900067695.1 Picea abies
AGGTCAAGGTCTTCAATTTTTTGTTCAACGACAACTTCGTCTAATTCAAGAGCATTTGGGTTTGGAGCCCGAGGTGCTCTTGGTATATGTTCTTCATTCCTCCTATCATTTCTCACTCTTTTCTCCTGAGTAGGAATCCTTATTTGTTCTTGAGCAGGAACTCTAAAGTTTTGTTCTTCTGGAGGAAGGTTTCCATCTATTCTTAACCTTGTCAGTTCATTTTTCATTTGTCGAATGGTTCTATTCATTTGAGCTATCTCAATTCTTTGCTTCGTTTCTTGGGCTACGACTGGATAATTTCTTACATTTGGGATAATACATTGAAATATTCCACCAATTCCTTATTTCTCTACATTATTTGATCCTGAAGCTCCTTGATTTGTTATGGTAAGGTTAGTTATTTCCCTTTGAAATTTTCCAAGGATAATTCCAGGATCAACATTTGTTTCTATCATAATTTCTTCCATTTATGTTTCCTTGCTCATAGCTCCATCAAAATTGTTTATTTGATCAACCCTAATAGAATATTTTACATTCTTGGCATAGAATTCCTATAATACCCAAGTATAATTGGGTCATTTGGTCTTTTATCTTGTGGAATTTGATTTAGTACTTTGTATAATTGTAAGTTAAATATCCTATATTTTCACCTTTCTTCAAATGGATTTGGGTGAATTGAGTTAATAAAGTATGGTACCTGTCTCCACCTTTCTTCAAATGGATTTGGGTGAATTGAGTTAATAAAGTATGGTACGTGACTGGAGGTGCATACATGGTCATAAAAATAAATTCAATATTATCGAAGGACGAAATTTATTGGGATGGAAGAGACATATACCACTCATAGGTTGGGCCTATCAATGTTTGAAAGAACATTCTCACCATTACATCATCGTGTTCTATTAGATATATTTCACACATAGATAAAAATTGATCCATGTGTCTTTTTGGGTCCATTATTTTGTCTCCTGAAAAGACTGGTAAGGCTCCCTGTGGAAGAGTAGGTAACTGGTATTGTTCCCCAAGAAGGTTGAGCAGGCTATTCCTTACCCTTCTTGGTGGGATTCTTTTTCTTTCTCGATATTTAGGAATTTCATTTCTTCTTTCTTCTCTGTCGCCCATCCTTTGAATTTCTCTCTTCTCAATTTCAAAACATTCTCCAACTTCAATATTTAGAAGTTCTTTGCATATACTCCTTGTTATTGGTCCTCTATATGTTTCCAGTATTTTTATCAATTTCCAACCTTTCGTCTTTGTCTTCTTGTGATCTTTCTTTATTCTTCATGAGCAAGAATTTCCCAAGAATTTTCTAATTCTACTCTAGTATTGGTTGTTGTTATTGCCATATTACACAATTGGGTAATACTCTTTGTTGATTTCCATGACTAATTTACAAACTTGGTTGATTCGGGATAGGTTGAGTCATAAATTATGGTCTATGAAACTAGCATTTTTCTCTCCCAATTGAGTCGCTGAAAGTGTTGATCTAAAAAATTGTTTCACGGCTAAAGATCAATCTCACAAGGATATGAATCCTCCTTCATTTTTAGAGAGGTGTTGATCCTCTTGTTCTTATAATTACATGAAAATAAAATAAAATAAAATAAAGTCTGAGAAGGACCAAACTTAATATTTACATTCACATTCAAGGAAAAACAACACCCGAGATTGGGGACAAGGTGTTTTAAAAGAAACTCATATGTACAATATTTACAACATAAATAGATAAGATGCACATAGAATATAAGGGAATGATATATCCATCACAACATTCATCAGAACATTGAACAATATCCATGAATAGAGAGAACAAAAAATGGACCGCAATTAAAAGAGAACTTTAAATTACCATTCCATAAAGGGCCAAAAAAATTATGTTGGATAAAACATTTGGAAACTCAAACTTTTGATCAAATACTTTAAGAATACAATAATGTAATATCAAAAATAATAACGAGTCTTTAAATACAAAAGTAAATGTCTTTAAAGAAAATAAAATGCATTCACCCTTCAAAGAGGACTAGGATAGGGCTCCCGTGGACCATAAAGTGAAAAGACCTGGAAGATAAAAGAGGTACAACCAAGAATCATCCTAAATCCCACAAAATATCGAGAAGATAAAGGCAATATGACAAATGATTGTAGCATAAATGAACTTAGGGAAAACTGAAAGGGTAAATTTCATCTTCGACTCATTGTGATGGAGAGATCTCATAACCTTTACTTGCTTGCAGTTGGCTCCTTTATAGGTGTATGTTGTGGTTGAGGTGACATAGTCGTTGTAATTGTTTCTTGATTTTTTAGTTCGATAATTTTGATTAAATCCTTGTTCAACCATTCCTCAATGTACTCTCTTAAAGGTGCCATGGTAATTTCATGTTTAGTTTTAATTTCAAATAACTGATTTTCAAATTCTCTCAAATCTAGCTCTGATTGATGCAATGTTTCATCCACTTCAACATTCATGTTGATATACCAAACTAACGATTTTTCAACTTCATCTTCAGAAAATTCTATAGTTTCAATAAATTCATTCGCCCAAGCAACTTTTAGTGCATTAAGTTGTCTCGTTGAAAATTCTTTGGTTAAGATCATGGTATCCATCAATAAATTGGGACCATCCAATTCTTTAGTAAGATTAACAAGTTTAAGAAATAAATCATTTAGACATCGGTTTCATTTATCATTTCTCTTAAATATTTGATTCTCCTTAGGAAACATGCAATAATTTGTTGCATACGATAAGGTGAGGGAATTTTTCATTCATTCCTTCGGGCTTCATTTAAACTTGAGACTTTGACTGAAAATGTGTTTACAACTTCTTTAAAAAATCCTTCATCATTTTCCAAATCCTTCTGCAAGTATTTTTTGAAATTTTGTATTATGGAGGAAAAGATACAAATGCTTTGGGAAATCTCCCAAATCTCCTGAATTATGTCAATCCTCTTTTGTATAGCTTCACCAATATATTTTCTTACATCCTATAATAAACTTGATGAACCTTTGTATTTTGTACTGCTTTCAAGGATATCCTCCAATTCAAGTGTAGGTTGAATCGAACTCAAAAGTTATATAAATAATGGACCTAGTACCAAAGTTAATCCAGGTGGATATCAGTGGCCACCCACCTATTCTAATTGGTTCAAAACATTCTTCTAAAAATTTACTATATTTAGTAGTTTTTTCAATTCCTAAACTTTCAAGGCCATTTGGAGGGCCTAAACGAAGTTTTTTCATGATCGAGCACCTCAATTATATTCAAAGGATCTGATTGAGCCCCCAAAATGAATCTCCTCATCGATACCTTTCCAAAGAACTATCGTTCACCCCAAACGGAGATTGTATGCCAAAGTTACGCCCCCGGGAAGTTGATACACCAAACTACCCAAAACGGGGTCCATAAAACTATTGGCTTTTCATCTTTCGGGGTTAGGGTTTTGAACTTTATTTATGTTAAAAAGGCCTTTGGAGCCTCATTGTAACAATCATCATCATCTTCTTGTGAATTATCATATCTGTCACATCTCTTCTCAGAGATAAGCTACCACCATTCTAACGAGTCTTTCACTTTGTATTTCTATAGTTTTGTGCATTTCGCTCATTAATAGAAATTGTGTATTAATGTATCTTAGTGTTTATAGTTATATATCTATGTTACATTATTGGGTATCTGATATATCTCTATACATTTCTTTATTATTTATTTTCTCTCATTATGTTCCAAAAATAATCTTGATCGGTGTTATCATAGCAAGCTACTCTTGATTGTTTTTCAGTACCTGTCCCTGACGAGGCCCGAGTATAGAAAGTTGGGTCTCGAGCTTGTATCTCCTGAGGAAAATCGCTCTCGCATGCCTAAGAAACCCTCAATGGTGGAAGAAAAGAAAAACGACAGAGTAGAATATCATATTAATTTGTTTCTTGAGCAAGCTCTCATGCAACAGTGGGAAGAAATGATGGAGAATTTTTCCCAGAGATAAAAAAGCCACAGAACACTCAAAACACGAAGGCAGCAAAGGCAAGAAAAATGGTTACATACCAAAGAAAAAAGAGTAGGAAACAGAAGGTCAGAAAAAGCAGGATGACAAGACAACACTAAGTGTAATTAAGGCACGGCAAGGACTAATGGAACATCACATTAAAAACGCAAACTAGAAATGGAAAAGTAAGCATAATGGCAAGTATGAAACTTCCATAGATGCATTGAACCCATATTTATGGTGCATTAATCGCATCATTGAGGAAGCGTCCTCTATAAGCTTCATGGCAATCTCATACAACATGCGAGCACAGAAGCAACTAGTCTATTCATGAAAGGATAACAAAGAGGGAGCAATAGCATCCTGAACGAACAAAGAGAGACCACAGAGCTCACCACAGTCCTTCAAACTTAGAAAACATTCAACACTCACCACTATGGCACCACCGAAGTCCTCCGAACTAGGCCAAATAGCCAAACTGACCAGGGTTCAAACTACGTCACGAGGACCACTGGAAGAAAACGAGAAACAACAGTTGGAGATCATCGATATTGATGAGATCCCATCCCCGGAGATAACACCGATGAACTCTACACTAATACTGGAAGAGATTCAGCAACCACAAGCAGAGGACATGAAAGAGGACATGCCAGCAACGACGTAGGAACCTCAGAACGAGGAAACGGAAACCCAGCAGGAAGTACAACTAGAAAGAAATGAACCAACCGTAGAAGTTAACAGAACAACATAGAATCGAGGTTCAAAGGGGAAACCAAATGAGTCACGGGTACCTAGGCTAGGTCAACCAATAGAAGAGACCATGGGAACTACCTCAGCTTGGAGAGAATGGATTACAGGGGAGCAACCAGGATTTGTTGGAACTTCGTACCAACCACCATAGAAGGAAGATAGAGTTCTGATATCGAGCTCACCTCACAAGAAACCAGTAGCAGAAATTGTGCTACCATGCATACTAGAGGGAGTACAGGTATATCCACATCTACTGGGTCATGTCGGGAAGCTCAAGTATTCCGACCATGACGTATCAAATGAAACCAAGTACCTGGAACTTGCGCCAAGGGGTTTTATGCAGAACATGGTGGTCAACCAACTTGGTGAAACAATCAACCAGCCATATCAGTAGGCAGTTGGACTGGAAAGAACAGGCATTTTAGGGTTGTTGAAACTCCCACATTTTGGCAGAGGCCAGTACGCGAAAGAATGCGTTAAGTAGTTGTTAGAAGTCACGCACAGAGGGGATATATGGCTGAACAAACCCATCCCCATAATGGTTGAGCTTATCGCCCAGATATCAAGACTACCCAGCAGGGGTATGGATCTTGCGCTGATTCTGGATGACAAATCCAAGGAGAAAGCGTTAGCAGAGGAAATGAAGAAGAAATATGGTACAAGGAGAAAGCGTTAGCAGAGGAAATGAAGAAGAAATATGGTACCTCTAGGGGGACAAGAGGCATTATAATCAAGCAGGTCAACAATGCAATGACACAATTGGGCACAAAGATCTTAGCCTGTAAATTGTTAAGAAAATGCCGCAAAGACAAAGTACCAACAGGAGTCATCGCAGTTGCAACTCAATGCATAGAAGGCACCTTCATGAGCTGGGCACCTTATCTATTAAACTTGTTCCAAGTGGACTGCAAGGATGCACAGGACCTCGGTAAATAATTCCATTACTCATGGTTTCTCACCTTCATAGCCTTCATGGGATGGCGAGAACCAGAGTATGTAGTTTTTTGTGCTAGACCATAGCCAACTGGAGTGAGATATATATTACTGAGATCTGGGCCACAGGCCAAGCATAAGAGGGAAAATGGAATCATCTTTGAAGAATACATATGGGATATATAGGAAGCTATCAGTCGATCATGGAGAATAACACCCGAGGCTGTCGCATGATATGGAGACATCATTAACTTCTGGGCTACACGTCAAGCCATGTGCATACAACCAAGGCAAGATCTAGATAAACAGTGGATATCGATGCACTACTGCATCACAGAAGGTGATATAGACATGGTCATCAGCGAATGGCCTAACACATGGCAGATCCCATCCATACCTCAAGAAGTACCGGACGGACCCTTCAGAAGGAGAAGCAGCGCAGGCGGAAACATAGCCTCCGCAAATCCCAATGCCTAAGAAACCAAGGACGGTCCAAAACAAGCTGACTCAGGAAAACAAAGGGGAAAAGACGATAGGGACCCAGAAGGGGCAGAAAGAGACCAATGAATAGTCGAAGCAAGCCAAGGGAGCGCAAGAGACTACCCCAAATCCAAACACACAGGAACCAGGGGGAACTAAGAGACCAGTTGTACAGGCAGCGGGCGTGCACAAGAAATCAAAGGCTCAACGAGCATCACCAGACTACACGATCATGGAGGATGATGGAGAACTGATCACCAGAATGGTCCAGGATTGTCTAGCAGAAGACTTCAATCATGCATCACATCACAGGGATAAACTACAAAAAGAACTGGCAGAAATGGGACAGCTCCTCAGGACACTCAGGGAGGCCTAGAGAGCAAGTAGCAGTAGAGGCATAGAGTCGTCGACAACACAAACCAACGAAAGAGTAGAGGTAGAAGAATGAGATCTAGTCCTCCCAATGCCACATGCACATACAACGGTCTACATAAAACCGAGCATGCTACAAATGGATGAAATCATGGAACAAACACCACTAAAGGATTTGGACCACATCCAATTGGTATTAACACGGATTCCATCAAAAGAGCTATACAAATTGCAGGTTAGTGTCCACCACGAGATACAGTATCGAGCACATAAAAACTTAGTCGAGCTATAGAAAGCAACAAAGAAGTGGGAAGCACTGGAAAATAATTGTGAGCAGGCCAAATCCGAAACTTGAAAGGAGACAGAATGCAAGAACGAATTGGAATGCAGAGTGGGAGAAATTTTTGGAAAACTTCCAAGCACTGCGCAAGGAAACAAACTCCCAGACGTAGAAAAGATCGACTAGATTGCACAGGCAATTGCTCGATACCAGAAGGAGATCAAGGATCTCCGAGAACAACTCACACCAACAACTCTATCGGTAGTAAAGGAGAAAATGAGGCAAGTAGAAACAACACAACTACAGGAGATGGAGAAATAGGTTAGCACGGCAGATGACTTGTTTAATAAAGCAGCGCAACTTTGGACAAGACTGGAGGAGGATCCATAGGTTCAACGCTGGGACAAGGAAGAGGAAAGGATCAATGCATCGATCCAAGAACTCAAACAGAGGAAAAATACCATACCAATCCCAGAACGTGTCAAGGGGATGCAAGAGATGAAGAAGATGGAGGCAAAACTTATCACTACGTAAACACAGAAACATGAGTGTGAGGCTCAAATAGAACCATTATAGGAACGGGTAGCAAAATTACTCGCACAAGCAGAAGCAACTAGAGCACAGATGGCACAGACACATGAAGAATGTGTAGGATTACTGAGCGACGAAGTGGTAGTTCAGGTCGTGGATACCATTACGGAGAAGACTGCGCAAGCACTGAAAAAATCAACAGAACTAAGGGAAAAGTTCCAGACGATCACCGAGGAGATCGAGGCAGCTCAGAAAGATTAGGTGACTCAAGATGAGTCACATGTCAGTGTTGGGGGCCTGTTCACAGTAGGCCGAAGTGGGAAAGAAAGAGTGCACAAAAAAAAATGAAAGCAGGAAGAGAAATCGTGGGAAATAAAGCGTGCACAAAGAAGAATGACAGCTGGAAGGGAAATCTGGGAAAGAAAGCATGGAAGAGGAAAGCGACAACTGGTAAGAAGCACATCACGCGCGCATGCAAGAAGCAAGTGACAGTTGGAAGGAAGAAAAGCATGCATGTAGAGAAGGAAGACCTAACGACTGTAGGGTTAGGGTTTTTGTAAGGTTTTGTGTAAATGGATGAAGAGCCCAATAGATATAAATATAGATACGCAGGTATCATAAGAAGGTTCAGTTTGCTACTTTTGTAGAGGTTGATATGGTATGTAATGTTTTTGATTAGATGAACTACTTTTGTAAATTAGTTGAACTAGAGTGGAGGAGAGAAGGTAGATATTGAGGATTAGATCACAGGCTAAGGAGCTTGGTGTGATCTAGTTCACCTCATATAGATCTTGCCCATATGAGGAGAGTTGTAAGCGCGCTGCATGAGAATTGCAGAACTACCATAATAAGAGAGCCAAGAGACAAATATTTGTGGATGTAGCTCAGGAGGGGGTGAACCATGGTAATACCTATGTAATGTGATGAATGCATGCATATATTTGTCATACTTTTAGTGGTTAAACACTGTGTGTAATGAATGAATGAGTTATTATATTTCTTGGTTAATTGTTGTTGGGATATCAAGAAAAGATGCCATGGGGGTTAAAATATAAAAGAGAATAACAGTAGTTTGTAACACAAGTTAGAGTAAATGGTTCAGAATACATATTCCATATCTATTGCTCAATCCTAAGCTATAAACACCTGAGTCTTACAACCATGCATTTAAAGCTATTTTGGGTGAGACTGCATTTTGTGTATTTTGTTGCCTTCTGGTTTACCAAGAGGGCCGATAGTTTTAGGCTTTGTAAGTAACCTAAAAGATATGAACCCTGGGTCAACAATGCAGGTAGTAGGGAAGAGCCATTCATTAAACCAACAACTGCATCGAAGTCCAAAAAGTGGTCAAACCTGACCAAGATTTACTCAAAACTTGGTCGAGGGCCAACATGCCCCCAACACTCACCTGTGACTCATCCCGAGTCAGTTAGGCCTGGGAAATGCTACTTTGAAGGCATCGAGCTGCCTCGACTTGGTGCTTTGCCTGAGCCTCCTACTTAGGGAGCTCTTGGATCAACTGCTCTTTAACAACCTTTTCTAGGCATTGTTTCGTTGTCACAACCACTTGGTCCAGTTGTGATCCTTGTCCCTCAATTTCTTCAAACACCTTGTAGGCTTCATCCTGCACAGTTTGTAGCTTCTACGCGACTTCCATTACTTTGTCCTGGATGGCAGTAATCTACTATTGTACCACCTGCTGTTCCTGAGATCTCTTCATTCTTTCTACCACGGTGAGTAGATTCATTTGCGCTTGTACTGATAGTGCCTGCTGCTGCACCTCCTGTAACTGCACTTCCAGTTTCCTTAGCTCTGGATCTTCTGTGAGGCGTTCATAAGTCTGCACACTTCTATCCTTAGCTCTGGATCTTCTGTGAGGCGTTCATAAGTCTGCACACTTCTATCACTCAACTATTTGCATTTCAAGGCAAGGGATATGATCCTTCCAACTACGCTCTTAGTGGCTTCCTCCCTCTGGTCGTGCACCTCCTACGGAGTGCTCAGTACTTCTTGGATCTCCAATTCCATTATTCTTGCTTGAAGCTGTTGGATGGCCTCAATGAGCTTCACCACTTGAACCTTGACCAAATCATGTTCCTCCTATGCCAAGCCTGGCACACAGCAAATTGATTTATTCACCACTTCTTTGACCATAGTTTGTTCTATGAGCAGTTGGTCCTTTTCTCTCTATATCTTCGCTTTTTCCTCCTTGAGCATCACCCAAAACTCATCTTTCTCATTTTCATAGGCGGTTACACAGTACTGCACAACTCGTAGTTTCTTTAAGACTTCCTCTTTTTCTTGTTTCAAGGATTATGTAACCTTCTCCTTTTCATCCTGGACTTTCTAAATTTGAGCCTCTGTCATATCTACAAGTCTTCTTAATTGGGTGGGCTCATCCCACAATTATGCAACTTGTGATGAAGAGGGTGCAGTAGGCATTGCGCAGACAAATTGAATGCCCTACTGCATTTCCTTGAATTCCTTCTCAACCCTTCCATAAAGCTCTTCATGCTTCGCTCCATACATCTGTAAGAGATCCTCAGATGCATCCTCCATGGCTCCGCAGACTAGACTAATTTCATCCTCCGTGAGTGTGGCCTCTAGCTGGGGCTTGATAGTCCGCGTATTATTTCTTGCTGAAGGTTTCTATGGGAAAACCTTCCTCTTCTACAGTGTTACTATTTCAGTAAGGAGAAATTTCAGTGGTGTGGCTTCACCTTCTCCTTCATCCCCTCCTCCTTTTCCATTTACTTCATCTCCTCCTCCTAGCAAGCCAGATCCATTTCCTTCAGAAGCACTGTCCTCCTTTCCAGTCTCTATATTATGGATTTCCTCCTTTTTCTTCTTCTTCTTCACACTGGACTATCCTACATGATCAACCTGGGTGATGAGGGGGCTTTCTATGATGTCAGTGTCAGAGAGTTATGCATCATCAACTGGTACAAGAAAGTCCTCCGACCATTCTTTCATGATCTGCTCCATGTACTCATCTGTCAACTTGTAATAGGACTGTAACTCTTCCTTACTCTCGTTTCTGCATGCAGTGATATAGATAAAGTGCTAATCTGCGTGGAACTTAGCTATCGGTTTGTACTAGTGTAAGGTGCGTGGTGTCATCCACGAAAATGCTTCAATGGAAACCTTCAGTCGCTGATAGTACGCATGGAACACAATGTTCGACTACCATTGCTTCAACATGTCGTTGGTGTACCAAACGGTAGAAAACCTAGTGGCCAATGACTCTGATGGTTCGATCTCCAGGAAGGTGGCTCCTTTAGGCATTTTCCAAGTGACAAATGAAATCAACATGAGCAACAAGATAAAGTGGAACTTGTACCCCTGATACTGAGCTTCATGACAGTCTTTCTCAAGCTCATTGACGAGGTAACTCACCCAATTCATCTGCATTCCCTCCACACATTTTCCTG
>CBVK0102398003.1:0-12258 GCA_900067695.1 Picea abies
TACCATGCTCCCAACCCCCCCTCTCTAATCCAATTACTGCCTACCCCCCTCTAGGCTCCTGTTGGATTTAATCCTGATACCAATCCTCTCACCACCCAACACCTATGCCCCACTCATATCATGCTACAATACTCACGCTCCTGTCACCACTAGCCACTTGTCCTCCACTCACCTCCCATACTATCTACCCCTCCTCTCTCTACAAACCACCTGTATCCTTCACTACATGTCACCAACTCCATACCCCCGATACCTCCATCATATTCACACCTTCGCTCATCTTTTGACATCTATCCTCACAGGTCATCTACCCTCGCATCCACTCATCTTTCCTCCCCATTCGATGCTCACCTCCATGTCTCCCTTCATGACCGTTGGGCCATCAACCATTCCAGCGAAGCCATTCATAGATACATGTGGCAGCTGAAGGGGTCGAAGCAGAGTGCACTTAGCTATCAAAATCTCTGTCATAGACAGAGAACATGGAGATCATCCCAGTTCGACGCAACTAGTTCCAAAACACTTCCAAAGACTACCTTCTTCCTCAAGTAGATATCTGCCAATACAACCAATTGTCTAAGACTACCTTCTTCCTCAAGTAGATATCTGCCAATACAACCAATTGTCTCTAGTGGCCTCTATCTCATAGGCATGCGATCGTTCAATGCATAACTCCATTCTTCCACTCCGAGTCTCTTTCTACCAATCTCAGTTCATTCAGCACATGTAATATATTTTCCATTAGCAGTCCCTGTTGTGTCATTGAAACACTTTTTCTAGATTAAATAACAAGTGGTCTTCTATGTGTGATAAGAACCACTTGTTACCAGTTAATTCTAGTACAATTTTTTCATACTGAACTCCATGCAATATCAGTTAGGTTAGTCAGTCTATCTTACAATAAGTAAACTAGAATTAGGTCTCAGTCCCCTAAGGATGAGAGCCTTTGCAACTCTTTTAAATAGTTAGTTTTTGGATATTGTAAGGGGTGGGATTTTTGGGAGAAGAAATCAATACATCATCTTGGATGAACCTGTTCTGCATATGGATTAAAGTTTCTACCTGGTGAATACGCTATTGATGACAGTGTTTGTTTTCTGATCTATGTGTTTCTTATCGTGAATACAATTTTGATTTGTGCGAAGTACTTTTCTCTCCCTTTTAGCTATTGCATAACTTGTCTTTGCTAACATGCAACCTATGATTACAAATATGCCTTGGTTCAAATCCTTGTTTTCTTGTAACCTATGGGAATGATTGTGTTTTGATACATGTTTTAGGCTTGAAATACTATTATATCCATCAGGCTTCTTGCAACAGGCTACTCATTGAGTGGTGTGTTGTTTTCCTTTGCTTTTACCCTCTGTTTTTCACTGTTTGTCATTAGTGTGACATTATCTAAGAAGTACCCTTATCCTTGTTTGGTTCAAACCCAACCTTGATCTTGTATTAGTAAAACCAACCCCCTAAACTGACCCACTAAAAAAAAAGAATCATTATTCTAAAAACTGATAGGTGGCCTAGCTCTGCCCTTTTAGCAGTTAGGTGTAGACCTTAGGACCAACATATCACATGTATTCCTCCTATATCTAACAATAATAGATTCATTTGAATTTCATCCTTGATCTGATGATTGACATTAATTTAGGATTATGACACTTTTAAAACTTCGATCTAATAATCTTGAATCGTTGAAGTGTCGAAGTTCCTATCCTCTTGATCCAATGGTTGAGAACTGACCCGAATTTTCTCCATCATATCTTATGGTCGGAGTTCACTTCACGACTTCGAAGGTTTCAATACTTTGTGTCTTATGGGGTCCTCTTATCCTATGCTTCCACTTGTTTATATCTGACAATTAGGATAGATCCTGAACCAATCTAATAGTTTTGATTACTCCCAAATTTTGAATGGACGATTAAGATTCCATGATTATTCACAATGGATTCTTCTATGTAGGCTCTGGCTTCTGCATGATCTGGCGGTCCATGATTGTCCCAATAAATACATCAACATACATGATTCTTCCTTGATTCTTTTGGAGTTTATTGTGGGGATTTAAATCCCGATAGCACTTCTGCAATGCGCTCTCCCTTTTGAGATTTTCTTCATCCTTTCCAAAGACCTTAACATTGCATGCTCTGATTCTGTGTGTGCTTCATCCTTTCCAAAGACCTTAACATTGCATGCTCTGATTCTGTGTGTGTATTCTTTGTAGAATATCCCTGCTATTTCTCTTGAGCTTTAGGAACATAGGATCACTATTGATCCTATCATTATCAAAAATGATCACAAATTGTGTCTGTGCCAAGGTGATCTTCCTCTGCCCCAAGGTGATGTTCCTCTTCCTCTGATTATTGTACATGTTTGACTCATGTTTCTATCAATGACAACAAAAAATCAATAATTCCAACAATAATTGGTATTAATATCCCTAATTATATCTAATCCCCATTGTTCAAATGGAACTTTGACCTCAACCATATGCAATGGAAAAGTAGGTTTATTTTCTTTTCCTGAAGATGTATGACATATTTTACATTTTCTATCATAAATGTAAGCATCTTCGAACAAGGTGGGCCAAAAGTAACCAGCCCTGAGAATTTTTTGCGTAGTTGTCTCTCCACCAGAATGTCCTCCAGTTGGTACATCATACAGTTCAACCAATACTTTATCTACACTAGGTTTTTCAACACATCTCAACAATACATTATCGCAATTATTTCTAAACAATACTTTATCTACACTAGGTTTATTTTCTTTTCCTAAAGATGTATGACATATTTTACATTTTCTATCATAAATGTAAGCATCTCCGAACAAGGTGGGCCAAAAGTAACTAGCCCTGAGAATTTTTTGCGTAGTTGTCTCTCCACCAGAATGTCCTCCAGTTGGTACATCATACAGTTCAACCAATACTTTATCTACACTAGATTTTTCAACACATCTCAACAATACATTATCGTAATTATTTCTAAACAATACTCTATCTATGAGTTGGTATTTAGCATATTTCAGTCTTAATGGTATTTTATTTTTAGGTTCCAAGAATTGACGAGAAGTGACATGATTTAAATAATATTTAATATCATAATACCATGAAAAGGTAGGTACTAGAATATATGAAAATTCATTTCCTACCTACAAATAATTTTCCCAACCTTCTTGATCACTTACCTAAGAAAATTTTGAATCTGCCACTAACTTACATAGACCCTGTCCTCTCACAATTTTCGTTGGATTGATTTCAAGGTCATATTCTTGGAGTGTTTTCATCCAATTTTATTTCTTATTCCCTAATTCTTTTTGAACCAATAGATTTCTAATTGAGGGATGTGGTAAATTGAATTTTGTATGAGACTTCAAAAGATATGGACAAAAAATGTTTTACTTTGAAAAAATCGTAGGCTTGTTTTTCATTGCCAAGACACTTTAATTCTGTGCTTTGTAATCCTGAAATCATGAAAGATATTGGGACTTCACAACCTTTTGAATTTTTCCAAGTCAAAATAGATGGATAAGCATAGTCAGATGCAAAGGTAAATAAAATGAACTCTTTTTCAAAATATGGACCCATCAAAGTACAAGCTTGAAAAATTTCTTCTTGAATGTTTTAAAAATATTCTCATTCTTTATCTTCCCATTTAAACACATATTTTTTCTTAATCATGTCATGTAAAGGTTTAACTATTTTATCAAAACTAAGAACAAACCTCGTCACAAAATTTATTTTTCCCTAGAATGATTGCATACTTTTTTTATTGTGAGGGAAAAAAATTGTGAAATAGATTTAGTTATTTTAGTATCTATTATAATCCCAAATTTTGAAACAATGAAACCCAAGAACTTACATTTTGTTACAACAAATTTGTTTTTCTTTGGATTTAAAGAAATCCCATATCTTTTGCATCGATAAAAAATTTGTCTCAAATTATCAACATGTTCATTTCTGCTAAGTGAATACACTGTGACATCATCTATATAGACAACCATAGATTTATTTATTAATCCTCTAAATGCATTATCCATATCTCTTTGGAATGTAGCTCATGGATTACTTAATCTAAAAGGCATCTTCATATATGCATAGGTTCTCCATTTGGTTATAAAAGTGGTTTTCATTTGATCTGGTTGGGAAACCAAAATGTGATTATAACAAAAAAATCCATCTAGAAGAGAAAACTTTTTAGAGCTAGCTACACGTTGTAAAATATGTTCCATAGGTAGAGCAAGGTAATTATCTTTTTCTGAGGCTTTATTCAAATTGTGAAAATAAATTCAAATTATGATATCCCTGTTCTTCTTCCTAACTAGAACTAAGTTTGAAACCCATTGAGATTGCCTAACCAGAAAGATAATATTCTCTTGTAATAATTTGTTTAATTCTTTCTTGATTTGAAGCTCAAGATTTAGATGATTTTTTCTTAATTTTTTTGTAGAAGTTTATCATCTTTCCTAGTTGGAATGACATGTTGAATTATTTTAGTTTCATAGAATTTTAGATCATCATAAGTCCATGAAAATATGTTTTTGTACTCGAAGAGTTTGATAAATGCACTACTTTTAGAGGGAGAAAAATTCATTCCTAAATTAATATTTTGAGGATTTTGATCATTTCCTAAATTTATTACATCATATTGCATCGAGGAACTATTGGCTTTGAAATTTGTTTTTCCTTTAAATTTATCTTGCAAATAATAAAACGTCTCTAAACTTACCACTGATTTAGGGATTCCGATTTCTATATTAGCTTAGGTTTTTAGATAAATCTCATTTATTTCCTCATCATGCTGATTTTCATCGATGATGGACTGTTTGAAAGTACATTCTTGTGTAAAAAAAATTACTATCTGGTCATCATCATTAAATACCCTCCAATTAGTGATGCTATCTAGGACTGAGGGCCTGGAAATCAATTCCACAAAAAAATATTAAGAGAAAAATATGTTGAAGGAGTGAATCGTGAAGCAACATTAGAAAGCAAATCTACATCAACATTTAAGAGTCAAGGTACAATAATAATGTTAAAAGCATCAAAATTATCAATCAAACTCCATACCTCATGTTGGTAGCTCCCTAGGTGATTTGAAATACAATGTATCAAATTTCATACTTGTTCGGTTATGATTTTAGAATCACCTATGACTTTTATTTCTTTAATTTTAAATCTATTTCTTTTATAATACCTTGGATGAGAGCCTCATACTCAACAAAATTATTGTAAAATCAAAATCTAATATGCATGATAGAAATTTTTTATTTCTTCCAGGATCTTTGAGGTTGCAACCAACACCTACACATTCATTTTATTTGGAGCCATCAGAATATAAAGTCCAAAAATATTTTCTTATAATAGAATTTACATTACTAGTTTCTAGCTCTACACAATTATATATAGAAATCTGAATACAGTGCAAGATTTTAGATTCAAATACTGACTCCTAAAAAGGTGAAGGTTCTACAAAGAAATTTTCAAATAATGATTCGATGCAATAATTTCCCAAAGTTGAGTATGTAAACATTATTGATTCATTGGGGCCATTTAAATATCTGACAATATACTTCTGTTGATGTAAAATAATTTCTCATGGCCTTTAAGATAAAATGACAAGGATAAATCCCCCTGCATTTTTAAAGAGTTGGTACTCCTTTGTTTTTAAACAATATTCAAGAACATAAATAATTCCTAAGAAAGGATGAGGCATATTCTTGAAATAAATATTCACATGCAAAGAGTACATGAGAAAGGACCAAGTATCTCACATAAAGTAAATATTCACACTATAATATGTGATTATAGACCAAAACAATATACAGTATCACATGATGACATTTCCATCATAGCATTCATTAAAGTAAGACACATTATTCAACACAAGGAAGGAAAATAAGGACTGCATGGGGAAAATAACATTAAATGATCATTCAACTGAGATGCAAAAAATATTTTGATATACACACATTTGAAATATCATTCTTATAACTTAAAGTCTCAGAAATCATTAATGTTATGTCCTAAATAGTTCTATGGGAACCTAAACAATAATAGATGTCTTTGTAAAAATAAATAATAATGTCTGAGAGTTCAATAAAAGATAAATTGCATTTGTCTTTCAAACAAAACTGGGATGGGGCTCCTGTTGACCATAAAATAAAAGAGATACATGGAAGAAAAAAATAAGGAAGTCAGGGGTCATCCTTTGGTTTTCATAGATTCTGGAAACATAAAAGACAAAATGAATATTGAATGAGGAAGAAAGAGTAGTGATAACAAGAACAAGGTGACTACTTAACTTACTATGATGGAAGTTCCAAACCATTGTTTTCTTGTTGTGATGTCTTTTGTAGGATGTTTCTATGCCATATGTGGCATAACTGAATTAATTGCTTCGTGTTGATCTGTTTTGGTTATTTTAATCATGGCCTTCATTAACCATTGTTCAATTTACTCCCTCATTGGAGCAATCATTATCTCATGTTTGGTCTTGGTTTCAAATAACTCATTTTCTAGTTCTCTTAAATCAAGACTCAACTGATGGAGTGTGTCCTAAATGTCTTCATTCTTGTTCACATATTAGACTAATCATCTTTCTATTTCTTCTTTATAGAACTCAATTGAATCACAAAATTCACTGGCCCAAGCAACTTTTAATGCTTCCAATTGTTCTTGTAATTGCTCCCTTGATAAAATGATTGTATCCATGATTAAATGTGGGTCGTCTAATTCCTTATTAAAATCAACAAGTTTTAAGAATATATCACCTATTTTAATGTTAATGACACCACATTCAGACAAAAAATCCCTTAATAATTTAGTTCTTCTTAACCAACAGGCATTGATCTATTTCATGCAAGTCTTATAAGGAAAGTTTTGATCTCTTATATGTAGCTCACTTAAACTTGAAACCTTCATCAAAAGTGTACCCACTTCTTCCTTGTAGAATACTTCATCATTTCCAAATACTTTTGAAGATACTCTTTGAAATGAAAAACCCTTGTTTAGAAAGTAGTTGATCTTTGTGATAATTCCCATATCTCAAGGATTAAGACTATTATTTTGTTAATACTATTTCTAATGTATTTTCTTATAGCCACTAGTAACTTTGATGAACCTTTTAATATGGAACTAGTTTCTTGTACATATTCAAGACTACACATTGGTTGTATAAGAGTGATGGGATTGATGAATAAAGGTTTTGGAAGCATATATTTTTTTAATTCCTTTATTCTTTCATTGAAGATCAGATTTTCTTGTTGTGAATTTTGGGTGAAAACTCTTCACAGAGAACCTATCTAGAGAAAATCACTTAAAACATGAAACAAAATTGAGAGAGAGAGAGAGAGAGAGAGAGAGAGAGAGAGAGAGAGAGAGAGAGAGAGAGAAAGAGAATATTAATCACAACATAATGAATGAGTAATACACATGCATATAAGTATTCCAAGAGAATAAATGCACCAATCTTAGGGAGTACATGCACCAATCTCACGGAGTAGATGCTCCATGCATGATAGGTGTGATATAAAGGAAATGCTGAAAATGATTCTCATTTCCTAGGTTGGCTATGTATATTTTGTATTACTTTGTTCAAGGAAAAAGGGTGTTTTATTGGTCAAGGATTATATCCATGAAAATACCATCTCAGTTGTTGAATTTTAAGAAAGATAGAAAATTCTTTATGTCTGGGCATTTGGTTTTCACTATCATTGATAGCCATGAATTTCAAGGTATTCATCTTTCAAAGAAAGTTGATCTTATGATATATCCATTTTATACTCAGTATCTAGATTTATGGAAGAAAATAACAATGCACCACTTCTATAAATTTTATAACTCTTTCCTTTCTGTTTTCAAAAGATTAATGTTTGGGGAAAATACTTCAAGGTTGTCATTAGAAGAGACATCATTTTTAAATAAAAGGGGGGAAACTGAATATGGTGAATATTATAACATCATCATAATATATTTCTCTCGTGTAGCACCTATTTACCTCCCATTTTATGTATCTAATAAAATGTTCATAATAGATGTTTTCATACAATACAAATTCTAGGAAAATTTCTTTGCTCAAATAAAGAAAAAACACTTTATTCAATTACTATGGAAGGTTGGTGGGATTACAGTAAAGAATTCCTCATGGATTGATGAATTTGTTGTTCAAATTGACCCTTATAAGTCAAAGGTGGATGACTACATGAAATGGTTTGAACCACAACAACTTTTTATGAATCATATGATTTCCACTGGTTTTAGTGTCTCATTTATTAACAAATACATAAACGAGGAGGAAGGAAATGAAGGAAATGATTCTCAAGAAAAACTATTTTAGGAAATGGAAACTATTATAAGTACAAATGAGTCATATAAACAGCATGGGAAGGTCCTAAGCAAAAAGGGTTATAAATCTCAAAGTTCATCTAAAAAAAGAGGCATACCAAAACGACATACCTAGAACAATTTCCAAGATAAATAAAATTCTTTAATCAATAATTCAGGGGGTGACGATGATCCTGATCATGGTGAAAATAATATTGAGTCAACCCAAAAATTACCAGTAGTAAATAGGAATAGGTATAAAAATAAAGAAGAAACAGAGTAATTCGTACATGATGATGATGTACTTTTTCAAAACATGGACCTTGATGTTGATATAGAAAATATTGAATTTCTAGAAGATAAACGAATAATTTTTCCAGGAAAGGAGTTGACTTTACAATAAAACATTTTTGATGAGGAACAATCATGAACCCTACATAATGCATAATTTGATAAGGAGATAAAAAAGTTATTGTTCCAACATGTAAATTCAAGAGGAAAAAGGGTCAAAGATTCAACAATGGATTTAAGAGGGGTTCCATTCCAACATCCAAACTTTCAAAAATCCATATGGTCATTGGAAATTCCCTAGATAGATCAATTGATGATATGGAATCCGAAAATGAAAGATTAAAAAACAAAGTCAGGGAATTCGAGAATTCTTTGATGCCACCCCCAATCTTTGCAAAACTACTTTCTTTGTTCAACCCAAGATGAATCCTGACCACCTGTCTGAATCCAGTTCTAAATGGAGAGGAACACCTAGTCTCCTTATTGCAGTAAGGAAATTTGTTGAAGAAAACATCAAAAATAGGATGTCTCTTGTCCTTGAATCTTGGGATATCAGTAATAATATCATGACTTTTGGCTCAATGTTACACAGTTTCAAAGAATATATTCAGGATTATTATGAAAATGATGAAGGTTTTTACAAGAATGAGATCACTACTTTTATTCTGAAAATCATGAATATGACAGAGTTGAAAGTAAAGGAAGAAAAGTTTCCCTCTCAAGATAGGGTAAAACAACTTAAAGCATGCTAGATCAAGAAAATAAAGACTTTGAATGAATTCTTGGTAGAATGTAGTGAAGTACTTTCTAAAAGGGAGATTTTATATAAAAAATTGATAGAAATTGATTTAGCTGGGAACAACAGAGAAGTACAATATCCTTTCTTAATTCTAAACTCTACATTTCTTACAAGGAAGCAATTTGAGGAACACGTGGAAATACTCAATAATTTTTCTGCGGAGAATTTCAATAGTATAAAAGAATATAATGAAGATGAAATTTATAATTGGTTGGCCAATTATTCAAAAACAATTGAATGTATTGAAACAACATTACAAAAAATATCCTTTGATTTAAGGTAGTTATAAAGTGCTTTTTTTGATATAAGAACAAAACAAGAGATTAATTTTGCACCAATGAAGGATTCTATTCAAGAATGGCTAAAACATGCTTTGTTAAAGATAAATGAAGAGGATCAGTTGGGAACTATAGAAACAAACCAACCAACCATGAAAAAGGACAGCATAAAAGACACACCAAGAAGTAAATAATGAGAGAGATATTACATCACAGTAAGTCCATATTGATCACATATTTTCTTCCTTCTCAGAATTCATCCAGTTGTGTTTATTATTTCACTAGAAAACATATAACTAAGTTCTAACAACTTTCGATTTGTCTTCTTTCTAGATCTTGCTGCTCACACTCTGCTCCAGATTCGTTTCTCTCCTTCATACTTCTTGTGTATATTTTATGGTCAACGGGATCCCCAATCCCAATCCATTTATAGAAGACTGCCTTTAAATTTCTAAGATCTTGATAGACTTACTTTTTGAGAAATCCCAAAGAATTATTTCGGGGTCGATTTTGATTGTATTTTGTAACTCTAAATTTTGAGTATAAGATATTTGAAATCAACTTATCAAATTCTTTTTTTGATATTAATAAGTAATACTCTTTCAAATTTCTCTTGTGCGATTGGATAATTTTCTTTAATTTGAATGTGATTAGAAATATATGAAACTGTGATGGATGTGAGGAAATATTTGTTATTTTCTACAATTTATTTTCAATGTGTGTGGTGCTTGAGGTTCCTGGTCCATCTCTCAAAAATTCTCTATTAAATTTACTATTTTCGATTTAAATTTTCTTGAGCAATACAGATTTGAATTCTGTCATTTGACATAATTCTATATTATTTTATATAAGATATACACAGAAAAATCCTTGAAAGAAAAATAGAGTGTACCACCACTATAAAAATTCAAAGGAATATTTATATTCTCGTGAGGTTATAGTTTTGATCTTGACAGATTCAAACATCAACATTTTTGGCGACCAAACTAGGGAAAAAAATAAAAAATTTGGTCCTAGTCCAAAATTCTCTATCACTCAGCCTCAACTTGAACAACCCTAGTTAAAAATTGGATTGGGAAATAAAATAAGTATTTTGCATCAATTGTACAATCTTGTGTTGACAACATTCCAAAATCAAGCAGAATTGGAAAGATCTTGACAAACTATTGTCCAAAAAGAAGAAAGAGAAATTCTTAGAAGACAAAGAAGAGAAGAAAGAAGTATTCGAAGAGTCCAAGCACAAAATAGAAATTGAAACTGGAAGGATATAAGGGACCTATAACTAGAAGCAGAAGTAAACAATTCCATACTCCAAAAATTAAAGAGGTTTCCTTTGAAGAAGAAGAAAAACTTCCAGTCACGGGTGATAGATGTGAAAACCATGAAGAAATATGCAAAAAAATACGTAAAGAAAGACGTGAAGAAAGGCATGAAAGAAGAAATCCAAGAAGAAGGGTTAGAGACTGCCCTACTAACCTTCAAAGAGAACAACATAAACTTCCAACTCTCCTGCAAGGAACATTGCCAATATTCTCAGGTGATGGAGAAATAGATCCTAAAAGACATATGGATTTATTTCTGGATATGTGTGATTTTCCCCTGATAGAATATGATGATGTAATGGTGATATTGTTTCTTTAGACATTGACTGGTCAAGCGTATGAATGGTATATATCCTTATCTACAAGATCAATTGGATCATTTGATGATATTGAAACTATTTTGAATATGTATGATCCCCTGGTGGCATACCATACTCTTCTTACACAAGTCACTCAGATATTTATGAAAAAGAATGAAAAAATTCAAGATTTCAATCTAAGATTTTATAGGACATTGAATAAAATTCTAGAGGAACAAAATTCTAATGATCCTATGATACTTGGGTGTTATAGAAATGTGATTCCTTATAATGTAAAGTTTTCAATCAGAGCTTCCCAAATTAAAAATTTACATGAAGCAATGGAAAAGGCTACATAAATGGAAGATATTATGTTGGAAAAGGTGCTAATCCTGACATCATCTTTGGAAGAGTCCAAAGACAAATGGACAATTTTATCATTTCAGATCATGAAGCTTCAATTTCAAGGAGGAATAAAGATAAAAAAACACATCATGATAAAAATCAAGGAGTTGGAGGAGGTTTCTTCAAAGGAACTATCCCAAGTATAAAGAATGATCCTATTCCAACACAAGAGACTAGACAAAGAATGGAGATATCTCAGATGAATCAGACTATTCCACAAATGCAAAAGAAAATAAAAATATTGAGGAGAAACAAAATTTTTGTTTCTAATCCAAGAATTTTTGAGCAAACAAGAAATCAAATTCAAGAACAAAGGACCAGAGGTTATGGTACTGTTGAAATTTTTATATAAGATATTATATGAGATAATATTGTATATGAGATGATGTGATAAATTCTATGATTGATTCTATATGATGTATGTGAGATTCATGATTGGTTCAGTATTACGATGATGAATGTGACAAATATATAGAGAACCTAAAGGCACATATGGTGACCATCCATGAAAGGATGCATCTCTAATAATTATAATAACTATTTATTATTA